>CAUYQV010170900.1:0-56671 GCA_963574575.1 Galagoides demidoff | reverse complement strand
GTATATTCTTTGTATTATGGAAACATAATTCCTTTTTTTGTTTTTTTTTTTTGAGACAGAGCCTCAAGCTGTCCCCCTGGGTAGAGTGTCGTGGCATCACAGCTCACAGCAACCTCCAACTCCTGGGCTCAAGCGAGTCTCCTGCCTCAGCCTCCCAAGTAGCTGGGACCACAGGTGCCCGCCACAGGGCCTGGCTATTTTTTAGTTGCAGCCGTCATTGTTTTGGCAGGCCCCAGCTGGATTCGAACCTGCCACTTTAGGTGTATGTGGCTGGCGCCTTAGCTACTTGAGCCACAGGCACTGAGCCAGAAACATAATTCTTAAAAAAATTTCCATGAGTTTGGACTAAAGGTTCAGCTATAACAGTCTTCTGGTACTATCTACTACTTTACTGTATATTATTGGAAATTGTATGGCAATTACATTTCTTTCAGGTTCCCTCCCCATATTATGGTTTTACACCAAGTGGGCTTCCTTCATTGTTATAAGGCACTACTCTTGACTTACCCACATGATATTTATCAATTATCAGTATTAAACTTTCCATTTTTATCTAAATATGATCATTAACTGATTGGTATACTGCCTGATAAGTCCCAGAGCGTATTTAAATACAAGCATATTTTCCCTTTTTTTTGAAGACAGACTCTCACTTTGTTGCCCTTGGTAGAGTGCCATGGCATCATAACTCACAGCAACCTCAGATTCCTGGGCTCAAGCAATTCTCTTGCCTCAGCCTCCCACTGAGGAGGGAGGTATTATAGGCACCAGCCACAATGCCTGGCTATATTTTAGCGATGTGGTCTCACTCTGGCTCAGGCTGGTCCTGAACCTGTGAGCTCTGGCAATCCACCCACCTTGGCTTCCCAGAGTTCCTTTTTTATTTTTTTTATTTCAGATTGATATGAATGTTTAGGTTACATTGTTTTCATTTCTAAGGTAAAGTTCAAGTTCTAGTTGAGCCCTTCACCCAGGGGTGTGCTGAACACCCTCATCTCGTGCACCTTAGGGGAGATCCCGCCAATCACCCTCCCTTTCCCCCTTTCCTCCTCCTTGCTAGACTATACTTGTGTTTTTCTTCTGTGGGCTTGCAGTTGTTTATATGTTGGTTTCGTAGTACTATTGAGTACAGTGGATACTTCTTTATTTTTCTGTTCTTGACTTTTGGTCAGAGGGATTCATTAGCACAGCAGTGTTGCACAGCCATTTCATCCCAGGTCTGATTGGAGCATTGTAATTGTTTAGTAATTTCTACATGGTATGTCTGCACTCTTCTCTAATCCCATGTAATTCAACAAGATTAAGATTTGTGTGAAAGGTAGCCTTCAGAAGCTGCCTATCTGGGGAGAGGGGAGCGGGGCACATGCACAATTGGCTAATACCATGTCATAAGAATTCCTCAGTAGTTATCCAGTGCTATGAGAGGAGGGATGTAGGCACTCTGTTTTACTTGGGGTGAGCAAAGATAAGAGGTGATGTTTGAAGTGATGTTGATGGATGAGAAAGAATGTACCTTCAACGAAGGGAGAACGTTATTCTAGGCAGAGGGAAGAACAAGGACAGGATGCTTAAAAGTTCAGATTCAAGTTTTTGCTTCACACAGGGGTCTCCTGTGGCTTGACTGGTTGTGGCTGGGAGGATTCACGGGGAGTGGAGGGAAGGACTTGGAGCCCTGGGCTGGACTTGGGCTCTGCTTCACTCTGGCTTTGGCTCTGCTATGGAGGCTTTGAAACTTTGGGGAAGTCATTTTCTTCTTTGGCCTTAGTTTCCTCCTCCTAAAAAGAGAGGGCTGAATGACCTGATTTGTTAGCTCTCTTCCAGCCTGAAGAGTCTTTGAAGAAACTGCCCTACTTCTCTGTGTGCCTCTATAGCCTTTGTGTAAGAATTCTATCAGACTGAACAAACTGGAGAAAGCTTTTTTACTATGAATAGCATTCTTGCTTTTATACTTGGGTTGGCCTCATTTATTTATTTTTAATTCTTTCCTTAGGTAAACTTACACTCGTACGCTAGTAGAGCACCCCAAACCATCCCCTTACACATTTATAGGTACATGCCAGTATTCACATCACATTCAAACAACCCTGCTTTGCCATCATGCCTTCTGGACTGGTCATAGTAGAAATGCCTGATCAGGGTGCCTTAGTTTAAACCTACAACACAAAAAGGGAACCAAATTTATTATCAGTAGAGTTACAAGCTTCTCTGGTAGACTTAAGGTCTGAAAAAATCATGATTGCACTTGAATGCAGAATATAATTTTATGTTAAGTTTAAGACTTTTACCTTAAAAATAAAATTGAGCCCTCAGTGAATCCCCAGCAATAAAAAATGAAATTGAGAAATACCTAAGTGATATTAGTTTCCCACTTCAACTTAATAATTATACTAGCATTGTTTCCTACAGTGTGTTTAAACAAATAAACTAAAAATAATCATACTGGCATTTAATGTACTTTATGTTCATTAAAGTACTTATATTTATATCAATAATTGAATTAAATGCATATTTTTGAGGGCTACATGTAGGGACTATACTATGTTATAGGATCTTAGAATACATCAGGCCTGGACCTTGCCCTCAAGATCATTAGAGCAGATTTCACTATAATTTGAGTAGTATCTTAATATGACATTAAATATGGATTTAAATCTACTGTGATAAATAAGAATATGTACAGGCATTTTTAAGAGGACAGTGGGAAGAAACTAACCCCCTGTGGGAATTGAGTGAAGGCCTCTTAGAGGAAATGATGATATCCAAAAGAAGTTTGGAGGGAGGAATAGGAGCTAGTTCCCTACTCCCCTCCCAAAAGACAAATCATTCTATCCAGAAAAAACAGCCTAAACCAATTAGCATTACTAGAAGATAAACAATAATATCCGATGGCAATACATGAGGAGCAGAAGGATGGGGTTATGTAGGGAGAAGGAGCTCGGGTTTATTGGTAAAGTACAGGGAGCCACTGAAGTTCAAACACAGTAAGGTTTGAAGTTTGTTGTTTGTTTTTTGTTTAATTTCAGATTAATATGAGGGTATGAACAATTAAGTTACATTGTATGCGTTTGTTAGGTAAAGTCCAAGTTGTATTTGAGCCCTTCACCCAGGAGGTGTGCCATATACCCCTACATTGTTAGGTGAGAGCTTACCAGTCCCCCAACACTTGCATTTAATTCAGTTTTTCTGTCATGTGGGCATGTATTTGTTTCATATTAGTATTTAGTACATTAGATACTTGCTTTTCCATTCCTGTGATACTTTACTAGGAGAATGTTCTTCAACTCCATCCAGGTTAATATAAAAGATACAAGTCAACATCTTTTTTATGGCTGATAGTATTCCATGGTGTGTGTGTGTGTGTGTACTACAGTTTATTAATCCATTCATGTGTTGATGGGCACTTGGACTGGTTTCACATCTTGGCAGTTGTGAATTAGATTTGAGGAGAAAGAATTGGAAGGACCAGGTGATGGATTGGATTGATAGAGTGAGGAAGGCCAGAGTAACTCATAGTTTCTCTCTTTGGGAAGGCTGTGTGGACTGTGATGCTATTATATATATTAAGCCATGGAACCTAGGAGGTAAAGGACATTTGAGGTATTAAAATGATGAGTTCCCTTTTATAAAACTTTTGATTATAGGCCCAGCCCTGTGGCTCACAACTGTAATCTAAGTACTCTGAGAGGCCAAGGGAGGAAGATTGCTTGAGCTCAAGAGTTTGAGACCAGCCCAAGCAAAGTGAGACCTGAGACCCCTGTCTCTACTAAATATAGGAAAAAATAGCCAGGCATGGTGGCTGGTGTCTGTAGTCCCAGCTACTCAGGTGACTAAGGCAGGTGGATCACTTCAGCCCAAGAGTTTGAGGTTGCTATGAGCTGGGCTGACACCATGGCACTCTAGCCCAGGTGACAAAGCAGGACTCTGTGTGAAAAGAAAAAGAGAGAGAAAAAAGGAAGGACGGAAGGAAAGAGGGAGGAGGAGAAAGAAAGAAAGAAAGATTGTGATTGGGATAGAGGTCAGAGCTGGAAGATGGATTTGGAAATTGTTGGCCTATAGGTAACAATTAAAAGTGTAAGAGTGGATGGAATTTTCCAACAGAAGAGTAAGAAACCAAAGAGAGAACGTGGGAACGATCCTATGTTGGAATGAAGATCAAGAAAAGAAGAGGACACAATGGTGATGGGGAATATAGCCCAGTGGAGAACAAAACAAAATAAATAAAAATAATCAAAATAAAACAAAACAGAGGAATTTCTATTTCATAATTCTTTATGAAAAACAAAGAAAGGAGAATTATAAAAGATAGTCGACAGTAGCAAGTTTAACCAAGAGTAACCTTAAGAGAACTACTGAATTGCCTTTGGCATTTAGTAATATAGAAATCACCAGTGAACTTGGCCAGAGAAATTTTAGTGGCCTGATAGGCGTGGGTGCCCAACTGCAGAGGATGGGTAAATGAGAAATGAGGAAACAGATGTCGCATATGTAGACTGTGACCTCGAGAGACTTGGCTGAGAAGTTGAGAGAGAGAGGAAGGTAACTGGAAGAGATCAGTGGAAGGTTTTGTCTTTTAGATGAGAGCCTGTAGTACATAAGCTGGGAGACAGAGCCAGCAGAGAGGGACACATTGATGTGGCACAACTGACAACTGATAAAACAAGCCCAGAAATATCAGAAAATGAATAAGAGAGAGACCTTGCCTTCTGAAACTGAAGGAATGAATAGATGTTATAGATGAAGATATAGGTATTGTAGGTCAGGGGAAGACGTGTGGCTACTCTCATTTGAGAATTTCAGTCTCAAGGTTTTTTAGTGAAGTTATGACATAGGGCCTTTCTTCTAGGATGAATTGGGTTTTATTTGGGGTTTGAGGAATACAGAGAATATTTGGAACATGAGCCAAGGGAATAGGAGAGGAGGATGTCAAAGGCCTGGAGAGGGTCCAGCTGACAGCAAAGGCACATTCCGCAGGAAGGACTGATTTTTTTTTTTTCCTTCTTTAACATGCTCAGAATCCAGGGACTAGAAGTTATGAAGGCTAATTCTGAGCTGATTGGCGGGGGGGTGGGGTGGGTTATGCTCAATGGATATAGCAGACAATTAATTGAAAATTGAGGTTGATCAATCCCATGTATGGTCTGAACTACCTCAGGAAATAAATCAAGTTCAGAAGGGGTTGATAGGCTAGGAGGACATGGAAGTATCCAGGGCTGATGCCTATTCTCTGAGGCTGCAAAGCATAGTTGGTAGGAATGGCAACAGATGAAAATTAGAAAGCTGGGAGATGACAGGCAGACAGAGGAGGCGTGAGAGATGACACACTGACAAAGTAGATTTGTATACAGAACAATGAGCAATAATGAAAGCCAGGCAGTGACAGTGAGGGATTTATGCAAAATGGCAGTAAAGGTCACTGGTGTTAAAGCCGGGTTGTTAGGTGCTGTCCACATGGACATTATGGAATCCCGACGTCAAAGTCCTTAAGAAAGGGAAAGTATGTCAGAGGATAAAGGCAATAAGGAAAATTAAAGACAACAGGTTGAAGAGTATCCTGCAGGAGGCTGGACTTTCTCTGTGTTGAGTAGAAGTAAAAACTGATTTTTAAGCTCTAGTGCATGACCTTGAAAGCATTTAGAAATAATAGTATTTGATAAGGTAAGTTGATTGATTATCAGAAAAGAAACTGTAAAAATCATGTACTTTTCTTACCAAAAATAACAAAGTTAAAAAAAATGGGAAAAAGAGGTTCAAACAATCAAAAATACACCCAGAAATAAATTTAATAGGTCTTAAAGTAAAACAGTATACCCAGTAAAGGAGAAAACTCGAATAAATGAAGTTTACCTTCTTCAGAAGTGTTCCTTAAAGTTCACCGCAACTTCAAATACAATCTCAATAACTCTCTTGAGAAAATATTAACATAATGATTCTAAAATTCTTGTGAAAGAATGAAGCCTTCAGAAATATCTAGCCTAAATCTTAATGGTAGATAGGTCTGTAGCTTATTGTGGCAAAGATATCCTAATGAAGATCAGAAAGAAGTTCAAATATATCTGGAGATATTTTCAAATCTGACAGTGGTATGGACGGACAAGTGGTTAGTCATCTGGGGAAAATTAGAGTTGGAAACCTACTCTCCTCCATAATTAAAATAAGTTCCAGATTGACTAAGTATTTAAGCACAGAAAAAGAAACCATAAAAATACTAGAAAAAAACAAGAACTACTACATAATCTTGAAGTAGGAAAGGTCTTACTATGCATAGAATTAATTTCAGAAATTACAAAGGGAAAAATTAGTATATCTGACCAAAATAAAAAAATGTGACAAGATAAGGCACTACAAAGGGCCATTAATATTGGATTAGATTAATGGACTACACATTAATATAATGGAATATTTTGCACATGAATGAAAGATGGCATTTATCTCTCATTGTTGGAGTAGAATGATCTCAGTAAAAGTTTGATATTTTTTGCAAATTCCAAAAAGACATCTATGTAGTATAACATGATCCTATTATATAAAATCCTCTATTGTCATTTCTATTCATTGATGTAGGCCTGAATAGATATTCATCAAAAAAAAAAATTTTTTTTAAGTGCTATTTTCTAAACAGTGTTTCTTATTTTGTTGTTTATATTCTTGGTATTGTTTGGATTTGAATTTTCTAGACTGAGCATGTGTTGTCATGGCAGAATACTCTCTAAAAACTTCTAATTTTGTGTACTTTTTCCCTTCAATGTATATACCCCGCTTTCCAGAGGCGATTGATGCCATTAAAATACCATTAGTTGGGTTTATTTGAAATGTAACAGCACAAAGACAACTTTCTAATGTTGTAATCTTTGACTGTGAAATTAGGTCTCCGGTCATACTATGAAATCAGGTGTGCAGGTGACATGTGAGCTGTGGGCTGTGGAATGCCCCCTTGGGTTCGAAGGATGGTGTGCAGGATTGACTCAGGGCTCCCTGTTCTCCTATGTTAGTCTAGCCCTGCTCCATTGATTGTCTTCCTAGTCTTTCATAGCCTGAAGTTTATATACAGGCACTTATAGGAGAAACAGTGGGCGTCTGTCTCCCAGCCTTTCTCCTCTTCTTCCCATACTCCTCTTTATCCCATTAGATCATGACACACAAGGGAATACTAATAATGCAGCAACGTTTCATCACTACCAGTGCAATGCAACAGTCCTTATATAAAATCTTTTAGTAAGATTAATTTCAGAATTACTTTTTTTTTTTTTGAGACAGAGCCTCAAGCTGTCCTCCCGGGTAGAGTGCCATGGCATCACAACTCACAGCAACCTCCAACTCCTGGGTTCAAGCGAGTCTCCTGCCTCAGCCTCCCAAGTAGCTGGGACCACAGGTGCCCACCACAACGCCTGGCTATTTTTTGGTTGCAGCTGTCATTGTTGTTTGGTGGGCCCGGGCTGGATTCGAACCCGCCACCTGGGGTGTACATGACTGGCACCTTAGCCAGTGAGCCACAGGCACCGAGCCCAGAATTAATCTTAATTATTATGCAGATAATATAGTTTTACTTCTCATGATAAGAGCTCCCCCCAACAAAGGCTTTCTTAGAAATACATGAGCCAACTTGTTAGAGGCTCTTCGTAAAATATACTTTGGAAGTCTGGGCTTTTCAATGCTAAACAGCAGAGAGAATCCTGATAACTCTGACAACCTTGGATGGTCACATCTGCTCAGATTCCTGTCCTCTAACATTGAAATTTTTTTTAATCAAATTAAAACACTTTTTTTTTCCTGGCTGAAATACCCTTGTTTTAGTGTATTGTGTTATGTGTCTTTTTACGTAAAATCTCTTTGAGTCTTACCAAAGTTTTACAACATCCTAAAAGAGAAGGAATTATTTCTGATATGTCTATGAAGATACTTCAAGAGAAAGGTTAATTATCCTACTGAATACCAGGCAGAACAACAGAAAAAACAGATAGGATTTGAATTTAGTACATTAACCCAGTGAACTCCTCATCTCCCCTTTCATCTGAATATTTATATCAGTCATAATTTTGAAAGAAATTTCATTTAAAACCCCACTTAAAATGCATTGCCCAAAGTATATTTACATTTATGTATTATTAAAACTAGATTTTTCTGTGAGCGCCTCCTCAAGTAAATCCCTCAATTTACTTGAAATCTGCTCCAGTTTAAGATGTCATGTGTAACTGCTGTGCCAAAATCAAATATGGTTCCTGTTCCCTCCTTTTTTAAAAAGAACTTTTTAAATTAACATCTATGGTTCTAAGAGGCTCATTGTAGAAACCTTGACAGCCATAGATCATAGCAAAAAACAAAACAAAAGCTTTAACTAACTGTATCTCCCATAGGCACAGGAACCTAAAATGGTCTTTTTTTTTTTTTAATTAGATATATTGTCCAAAATACTAAATTATCAAAAATCAGCACAGACTAATTAAAACCTTCTTTCCAAGAAGCAACATTACAGATTCATCATTAATGGGAATTATTCTTTCACTAGTACTGGTTTGTGCTGATAAATTCGCCCACTCTCTCCCAACCCCCCTGAAAAGATGGCTGGATGAAAGAAACAAAAGTAATTAATTCACTTCCCACTTGGCCCAGTCATCTTGGCTTGGTTGACACTTGGCTCAGTAGTCCAAAGATTTGAAAAGATTTAAGACTTAAGTCTTAGAAACATCTGAAGTAGTGTTAGGTGCATTTTTGTAGGCCCTGTCACTCCTTGCCTGGGTGGTTCTGACATAGAAGGTTCTCAGGCCACACTTCAAGGACGACTAATTTATGGAGTTCAAGGACTGATCTTTTAGATGATGGCTCAGCACATCGGAAATGACCCTTCATGGAGGAAAGAAAAGATCTTCAACCTTCTATATAGTCTCAGTCCTGGTTTTGATAAGTGTTGTTTCAGCCTATTTCTGTGCTGAACCAGGGTCCTCCCATAAATTAGTTAAAAGAAAACAGGGCATTGCTGGCAAAACCTCATGGCCTTAGAATCCCCCTTCCCCTCTGTCTTCCAAGACACCCTTTGCCCAATTGCCTGCGGCTCTGCCAATGGAGATGTTGACTTAGTTGGTAACTCTCCTGCCCCACACCTTTGCTATCTCCACTCTGTAGAACTGGCTTTCTCTTGCTGTGCTGGAAAGACTCTGTCAGCGACTTCTGCATTCATGTTTTTACGTTCGTAACAGCAAACTGAACTGTAAAAGATGCAACATTTCACCACCACTACCACCACCGGCAGTCCCGACCTACCTTTTCCAAAGAAGATTATTTAGAAGCAATCTAGGTGGAGCACCTTGGGGGAAAGGGGTGAGGGGAGGGGGGCATACCAGGGTGCTGGTAAGGGAATTTATGGCCACTACAGAGAAGAGTCCTTCCCATTACCTCCCACTACTAAGCAAACCATGCTATGCAGATGTCTGCCTTGAAAACAAGCTGGCCCCTCAGCTTAGAAGAGTTGTTTCTGTAGTACCCTGTCTAAGCCTACTTGCCTGTTTGCTATCTGAACCCATTCAGGGAGAGGTTGGGAATTATTGTTACATAGAGCCGTTTTTCATAAACAGAACTCTGTAGGTTTTTGTTCTAAGAATTGGGAAGGACCTCTTGCCTGGATAAGGGGACAGGTACCTTTGAGGAACTTGTCAAATGTTTGATTGACAAATTCTGAGAATAGAATACTTCTTTTCTAGAAAGCTTATCTTTGCACCTAAGATTTCATATTTTGTTTCAAACCCACATACTGCTCGTTCTTTAAATCAGTACAAAACTGTTGCCTGTCTGTGTCAGGAGGTCTGACCTAACCCTGCAAATTCTCAAAAACAAATGAGCGTGTCCATGTAAAACCCAATCTCAAAGGCCTGCCCAGCCTGAGATCTTGCTGCCATGGAGTTGGTGAGCCAGAGGGAGTGGGCAGCCTGGCTGCCACATCAGCACCTGTGTCTGCCGCTACTCACGTTTCTCTCACAAGTCTCCCTTGGGCATGGAGAAGGGAATGTTGAAGGGGAACAGCTGATATGGGCCCAGACAGGGCAGGTCCCTGGCTCTATCATGCACCCTCAGTCAGGTGGCTCATCAGCTTTGATACGTTCTGTTCATAATTACAACTTGCTTTATGCTGACCCGTGTAATTGGGAATCTCTCTTCAAGAAAACCTAATCTGACTCAGGTGTTGACTCATTTCTATTTCTGCCTCTCTCTAGAATAGCCAGTGCAGGTAGGGCCCCAGGAAGAAAAAGGGACTCTGGTACCTGGTGATGTCAAAGTGTGTAACCCCCTGTCGGCTGTGCTGGCAGGAGCCCTGTGGACCATGAACCCTCCCAATGCCCTACTGGGCACCCACTTATCCAGCAATGTGCCTCAAAATCGTTTAATCCTTGCCAACCTTAAACACTATATAATGTTAATACCTTCCCTGAAGAACAGCTGGAATTCACTCATTTTTTTAAATCAGTTACAAATTTTAATCTTTTTTATATCGGTATTTTTGTTGTCGATTAAGAATCCTTATCTTCTAATACACTGCAGTAGTTCCAGAAGAAAAGATAATGTCTGAGATCTGCCTCAAAACAAACAGGAGGTAGAAATAGTGGCCAAGGATATAAATGAAACCACACTGGCATATTTAGGTTTCTAATGTCCTGTCTACTTTGGTATCAAATGTTATAAAATGTTCTTAGTAAGTGATTTAAAACGTTGTTATCCAGCTATTCTGTAAGTTTAGTATTGACCCTCAAAAGTTGTCTAATCTGTTTCTAATGGGATCATGGGTCTCCTTAATTACTCAGCTATTCTGTAAATTTAGTATTAAACACCCCCCCCCAAAAGAAAAGTAGACCACTCTGAGTGTTTCTAATGGGATCGGGCAGGACCATGACTGATTTTCAAATACTGCCATTGTTCCTCTTATCAACGGTGGTCAGATAGAAACACTCCCCAAAGCTTCTTTCCTTCAAAGCTTTTAAAAATTGGGGGAGGGAGACGGTGTCTGTGCTTTCTACATTTTAATAAGATGTGACAAGAGCAGCGCTGTGACGCAGGCTGTGGGAGGGAGGACTGGTGCGGGGGCGAGGGTCGCAGATCCTTACTAAGACGCTGAAGTATGATAAACATCCCTGATGAAGACGCCACTCCCAGAAACTGGGCAGCCAGCTGCCCCTTTGGAAGCCCCAGGTCACACAAGAGAACCTTCTCCATTTCAAAAAAAGTGTAAAATGAAGCAAAGCAGCCTTTTTCCTTTTGGTTTCTGAGGATCTGCACTCTTTGAGCACTGCCCTTTTAATGAAGTAAAGCAAACTAAGGCCTGTAGACCTTCCCAGCGTTGATGAGATCATTTGGCCTGGGTAACTGGGCAGACTCCACCACCTTTCACCCAGTTTCAAGGAGAGAAACAATTAAGCTTCCTCAATGGAAATGTTCTTTACCCACCACTGTCTTGGGACGGATTGGTCTGGTCTTTGTGTGGAGGTTCTGGAAGGACAAACTGTTGCCTCACCAAAACCGCCCTCACTTGTTTAGTGTCAGGTTACCAGGACAGGATCCAGCCCCCAGCGGAAAACTTCTCTGCCTTGCCCATGCCCGTCTTCCCAAGCCCGGGAATTCCAAGTGAAACTCATCCTTTCCGGTTGCTATTTATACTGTCTGATGTAGCCAAAAAGGGCGAGAGATCAGAAGGCCTGGCCTTCAGAGTGGGTGTAAGGAACATGAGGTATTTAAAGTAAATGAATTGAGCACCTTTGGAGAGATACAGAGAGGGGATAAGACCAGTGTCCTGCCCTTTGGGGCCTCGGGTTCTAAGCCAAGGAAAGAAAATAGCTGATTCATAATTTTTAAGTAAACCCCTTATTAAAGTGATATAGTCACCAAGATGATCATGCTTTATAGGGTATTGGAAAGGAACTAAGAAGGGAAGGTCAGTCCGCATAGACCACAGCAACAGCATGGCGGCCAAGTGAAGGGTGCTTGGTGGAGAGCGTGACCAGAGGCTGAAAGCTAGAAAGTGAAGCTTTACCTTGTGGAGGGCTTGTTTACTGTGTCTGACTTCAGCTTCATGTAGGCAGTGCAGATCTAGAGGGGTTCTCAAGGGAGCAAAGAATGATGTGATCGTATTTGGGCTTCTCAAAGCTCACCAGGCAAAAAGATCTCCCCTATGGGTAGCAGGAGGAGGAATTACAAGTAACCGAAATGCAGTAGAAGGGACAGTGGTCCAGGCAGGAGCCCCGAGGATTCTAAGCTACACCAGCCAAGCCAGGGAAAGAAAAAGGAGAGACTTAACTGGAAACTAGTAAGGAAGTAAAATCCTTAGAGCTTGACATCTGATGGGGCTTCCCTAGCTTTCTGCTAGTCAACGTCTGAGAGTAATGGAGGCTCCAGTCACCAAGGTTGGGTTGTGCGGGCCCTTGACACACGCATCTTTGTTTCCCTGTTTGTGAGACTTTGATAACTCCTTTTTTACATGCCTGCCTCAAAAGGTTGGCATGTGGGTTAGTGTGCTATCATGGTGTCATGGGCGTGAGCGTTCTTTGAGAACAGCCAAGCACAAGGCAAGTATAAAGTCATCTGGAAAATCCAGTAGAAAGGAGTGGCAAGGAAGGGAGCAGAGACAGAGACGTGTTTTCCAAAACAACAATTTTCAGTGCCCGTAGAGAAGACACATGCTTTTGTGGTGGGAGAAATTAAGGACAGTAAATAAGGATGTGAAATACCTAAGATAAATTTCTGTTTAGACTCAGTGCTTATTTCCCTGAATGAAGTACTAATTGTCATGTATGAGTTACGTTAAATCTAATTCTTCTGTCCTGTGCAAGTTAGTTGTATTTAAGAGACATTTATTTTCTTAGGTAGATTACATTAACACTTTGAAACCTTACATCTTGAACTAACTATACTCTTAGTTTTTGCCATGGGATAGCATAAACTACTGTTTCCTTAACTAAGTGTGTCTGATTCAGGAGTGTTTTGGTTCAATCAAAACTCTTTACAGAAAATTGTTTTCTCTATAGTATCCCGTTTTTGAAAAGTTACAGTCTCTTTCTTCTGTAGAAGTTGAGTCCCATTAATTTCTTATTAGAAGAGTAATCCTGAGTTTTAATTATACCTGGCATTTAAGCAAAGAGAAACTTGCACGCGTGCTGATGGCATCCGTACCTCCCTGTGCCCAGGTTGGTGACTTGGTGCTATGTAGAACCTCAGCACATCCTGTGAACACACCATGCCGTCCTCCTGCACCCGCAGCTCAGAACTGGGAGATCAGAATGCAGGAGTCTGAGGGAGTAGTAACGCCGGGTGTGAGTGAGTGAGGAAGAAACAGAGGAGAGACAGGGTCCTGGGGTATTCTTTGGTGCTATTTTGGACTCTTGGGGTAACTTTGAACTCTGCTGCAGTGCCCACATGTCTTGGTCTTTTAATTCTCTCTGGTTTTTCATCTCCTTTCCCCCTCCTACATGGAACAGAAGACAGAGTTACAGGAAATGAAGGGTACATAGTATGAGAAGGAAGAAAGGGTGTAGTCATCAGAGATCCCAGGGCGGCGGCAGGAGGCAGCTCTTCTCTCCGACACTTAGCTGATGGCCCGGCATCCGTGGGAAGCGGAAGGGCCTTCAGAACAAAAGCAAACGTTTCTCTCTTCCAAATGTACTTTTAATGGCCTTGGGTTTTTGTTATTGTTTTTTTTAAACCTAAAATGTTACTGTGCTATTAACAGATAAAAAGTTTCCTTCTGGGCTCGGCGCCTGTGGCTCAATAGGCTAAGGCGCCAGCCACATACACCTAAGGTGGCGGGTTCAAATCCCCAGCCCGAGCCCACCAAACAACAATGATGGCTGCAACCAAAAAATGGCCGGGCATTGTGGCAGGCGCCTGTGGTCCCAGCTACTTGGGAGGCTGAGGCAGAAGCCTCGCTTGAGCCCAGGAGTTGGAGGTTGCTGTGAGCTGTGATGCCATGGCACTCTGCCCAGGGGGATAGCTTGAGGATCCGTCTCAAAAAAAAAAAAAAGAATTCAGCTCAGGACACAGGGCTGGTTGATGGGAGAGGCAGATACAGGGAGGGTGTTCTGAGCACCAGGAAGGAGTGTGGATTGGTTTACAGGTGACAGGAATGAGGATGTACAAGAACAGGGACGATCCCAACAAAAGATACCAGGGTGGCTTCCATCACCTGACCATGAGGACTAAGACAGGTGTGAGGATTCTTATCTGTTTTAAGTAACAGAACTAATGGGACATGGTTCCCTGTGGGTGTGATAGGGAGAGAAGAGTCCAGAACAATTCCCAAGCATGATGGCAACTTTTCTGAGCCACAGAACCCAGGAGATAAACCAAAGGGGCTGGGAAGTAGTTGTGGCAGTGACAACGGTCTATCAGGTAAGATTTCAAGATCCTTCGGAATGTAGGGACTATTCTCCAACAGAGGCATAGAATATATTCAAGCTGGAAGAAGCCCACTAAATCCTTTGGTTCGATTCCAAACTCTATAAATGAGGAAACACGTAAAAAGGAGGGAGTGACTCACCCAGATCTCAAAGGAAGTGAGTAAAACTGAATGTAGGATCTGGCTGGTGTTCACCAGCCTACACCTTATACTGTCACTCACGAGGAGTCAAACTTCTTACCCCTCCCCTGCTCCTCCCTAGAGCAAACCTCTCCAACTTAGTGAGCAAGAGAGTATTAGTTACATCCTGCCTTGTTTGCCTACTACTTTTAAATTTTGAATTCACTAAAGGAGAGCATTCAGAAACTTCCCAGAGAAAAAAAATCCTGTGTAGACTGAGATACCGGTATCTCAGGATGTTCCAAAATGAACCACATAATCAGAAATGTTTATATGAAGAATCCAAATTAATTTTAACAGTGTAAGGAAAATCATATTGATCATTTGCTATGTTATTTTAAACATTTCAAACTTTTTAACCATTACAGACACATAAAATATTTTCTTAAAAAACATACAGTAAAAAGTATGAACTGCCGGATGGTGCCTGTAGCTCAGTGATTATGGCACCAGTCACATACACCAAGGCTGGTGGATTTGAACCTGGCCTGGACCAGCTAAAGAACAATGACAACTACAACAAAAAAATAGCCAGGCATTGCGGTGGGTGCCTGTAGTCCCTGCTACTTGGAAGGCTGAGGCAAGAGAATTGCTTAAGCCCAAGAGTTTGAGGTTACTGTGAGCTGTGATACCACAACACTCTACCAAAGGTGACATAATGAGACTCTGTCTCAAAACAAACAAACAAAAATTATCAACTGCCTTTGCCTTTTTGATCACTAATAAGTATGTATATCTTTAGAAAATAATTCCTATTGGGTCAGGCATGGAGTCTCAATGCCTCTAATCCTAGTACTCTGGGAAGCTGAGTAGAGGGCAGATCGCCTGAGCTCACAGGTTTCAGATCAGCCTGAGCTACAGCAAGACCTGGTCTTTAAAAATAGCAGGCGTTGTGGCAGACACCTTCTAATAAATCATTGCTACTCATGAAGACAATCCATCCAGCTCCAGGATCTTCCATCCTCAAATAGGTCATAAAGTCATTTACAAATCCACTCTTCCAAAAGGGTAAAGCTTAATTCAAAGTCAAATCCAGTCAATTAATTTTTTTTATTCACACATAAGGTGAGTCAAGCGGAACTAAAGTGGCACGCAAAAATTGGATGCTGTCAGGAAAGTTTATAATGCCCCAATTTCACGGTGTAATTTCAGTCACACTGAACGCTACTGCTCAGAATTCCACATGTAATTGTTTTCCACTTCAGGCAACAACTCATTGGTTTTATCCCAACAGCATGGTACCAAGGATGGTAGGACAGGTGGCATACTCAGTGAAAAATTGTTCTTAAAAGTCACAGTATGGCAGGTCAATTACTTTGGGGGTGAAAACTGTATGCCTGAGTTTAAAAAACAATGTGGAAAAAATTTTGACCTAACTAAAACAAGTGAGAAAAACCATAAAGAGGGAAAGTATGGATCCAAAAGATACTCAATCACAAATACAACGATCCCAATCTCTGTAAGGTGGAGTGGACAGCACGTACGTGGGGTGCAAGGATGTCCTTATTGAAACTTAAGCATGAAGTCTCATTGTGTGATCCACCCTACCCTGAATCTCTGTTTCCATGGGCTGAAAATACACCTTTGGGGGAAGAAAAAATGGTGTGATGAAAGTTTGGTCAAGCTAGACATGTGACCCTCCCAATTGATGGCGAGGTTCCCACCCTAGTTCCAGAAGACAAGAACAGCTATCAGGCGAGGCTGAGCACCCTCCATGTGAGTGGCTGTAGACTGTGCTGCCCACAGGAAGGCACACTTACTAATTAACCTCACATCCTGCCCTCTGGTGAGCACGTCCACTTTGCCAAGGCCATAATTTCTTCTAGTTTTCCAAGTCACTGACGCTAAACTACAGGGAGATAGAGAAGACACAGATCTTCTGGATCAAAGGATAGAAAGGGGAGTTTTTAAAGTAAGTATATATTAACGGTATAAAATCTGCAAATCATGTTTGTGTGTCCATTTCAAATATCTACTTTTAGGAAAAGACTTAATTTTGCAGCAATGTTGCACGGCAGGGAAGCTCCGGTTCTAGTTAGTTGAAAATCACCTTAAACTAACAGCTGAAATGATCGCTCGGCTTAAATCTCAGACATGTACAACTATGAGTCCAACAAAAAGGACTGTGAGAAATTGCTCACCGGAAATCAATAGCAGAAATGAACTTGCCACTGAACTTTGTCTTGCTCAGCAAAGAGAAAGTCGGCGTCGGGGAGAAACCTTGAAAATTTGGTCATATGCTTAGGAATAACGAAATAGTGACTACTGCAGCTCTAACGTATGCTTTTCTACAATTTCCTGAATTACTTCTGAATGCTGTGTTTCCCGCCTTTACAGAAAATGCTGTACTTCTGATGACAAGACAAACTTGAAGTCTCAGGGTTTATTCTGCTAAATAATCCATGAGACATTTTTCATCTATATCAAAGATCATTCTAAATTAATTTTTAAAATATATGCTAATGATGCATTGTAGTTGAGAAGTGCATCTAACTTCTTTTTTTTTATTAAATCATAGCTTGTGTACATTAATGGAATTATGAGGTACAATGTGCTGGTTTTATATACAATTTGAAATACTTTCATCAAACTGGTTAACACAGCCTTCACTCCATTGCCCTGAGTAGAATGTTATGACATCATAGCTCACAGAAACTTCAAACTCTTGGGCTTAAGAGATCCTCTTGCCTCAGCTTCCCATGAAGCTAGAACTACAGGTGTCCGCAACAGTGCCCATTTATTTTTTTTTTATTGTTATTTCTATTTTTAGTAGAGACGGGGTCTCACTCTTACCCAGGCTGGTCTCGAACTCCCGAGCTCAGGCAAGCCGCCCTCCTTGGTTTCCCTTTTTATACTTCTTAAAGAATATATTATGAAAATAACTGGCATTTCTTGAAGGTTGATCTTCAAACTGTTTTGCTTTAAAGTTTCAACGAATTGTATTTTTCTTTACCTTTATTCTTTTTCCCATGTGTGATACATTATTTAGTTAAAATTTTTTCCAGAACTTTTGCAAATAATGATGATTCTGAGGTTAAATTTGAATATTTTCTGTGCCTTCACTAGTTTGGATATACAAGAAACCTCCATTTCTGATGTGATTAGCTAAGTACAGAATCAAACATATTATAGGAGTTTAACACTCTACTAAGTAGAGTTTTTGCCAAATTACAAAAAAAGAGAGAGAGAGAAAGAGAGAGACAAGAATGTCAAATTCTTAACGTCTAGAAAAATAAAAATAAAGACAGACTTGTATCAAACACTACAAAAAAAAAAAAAAAACCATAGCTCTCTGGCAGGCACGCCTGTCAAGTTAAAAAGAAACTAGGCAGGTTCCAAGTGAGTAAATGGCCACATGTTTTCATTACTGCAAGGGTTCAAGCCCAAATCACACTTCCTGGTAGTCAAGCCAGGAAACACAGACATATGTTGAATGAAAGTGACAGTCACATTTCAGATTTTCAGATAAACAAAGAATTATTGTCATATCATTTCAGCTATATATAAAATAGACTCTCCCTTTTACTTCCTATGAGATGTTGACTTTATAATTTCAATATTTAGAATATGTATAAATTCTTATACGCGTAGATGTGCATGTGTGTGTGATTGAAATTGAAATTATAAACTTTCTTTTTTGGAGTCTCAGTCATTTGAGATATTGTTCACATTTACTTTTATAATATTGCAAGAAAAGGTTAATAGCATATAGTACCTTAGATTTCCAAGGTTCCTTTCACTTTTAACTATCTGACACCAGACATTTATTCAGAAGGCAATGATAAAGATGTATTTTCTTTTTTTTTTTAAGTAATGGGATCAGAGAGGAATTCTTAGGTCAGCAGTCATTTTGATATATTTCTCAGAAACCAAATATTACAGAACAATACAAATACATTCATTCACCAACGTCTTCCTTCCTTTATGCAAACAAGCAGGTGAGCCTTTGTATAAGGTCAGCCAGCATGTTCTGCTTCCCGTTCTTACTCCTTGCTCTCAGAGAAGTGATTTTCAAGTTTGGGGGACTTTTTTTTTTTAATATATTCACCTTGATTAGGAAGAGTAAAATGTAAAATCTGAGCAGCTCTGCTTAAAAACAGTTTGGGGGATCTTAGAGTCCCACAGAGTCTGGCCTGAATGCCTTGGGGGGCAACATCTCATTGCTCCAGTAGTGGGGGAAGGGGGAAGGCGTGAAGTTAGGAATATACAATAAAGTCACAGAAATGGGTAAATGAAACTCAAAACTATCCGTAAAAAGAATGTTAAATTTCACTTTCCTTCTAGTACTGTTTCGTGTACACCACATTGACCCCACAATGCATATTACAAAACCTCAGTGAGAAATTTTTCTATGACTTTCAAAATCTGCCTTTTGGAATTCATGCCAAGGGGTGGAGCATCTCTGTGCAATACACTCATGGGCCTTAACAGCTTGTATGAGCCAAAGAACAAGAGAGTAAATAGATGAACATGTTGGGGAAAGAGTGAACAGTGCAACAAAAATAATCATGTGTTACTATTATACATTATTTGAACTGTCACTTACTACACGTCCAGATGTGTGCTAAATATTGTACATCACTTCATCCCCATAACAAACAGCTGAGGCGGACGACAGTGAATTTCCATCGTTTAAAATGAACCAACTGAGGCCCAGAGAGGTTAAGTAACTTGGCCAAGGTCATACAGCTAGAAGTGGGAGAACTGAGTTTAGAAGACAGGCGGGCTGGCAACAGATCCCCAACTGAGTATTTTTACCAATGGTAGCCCTGTTTGGAGGATACGGCCAGGCGAATCCTCCCTGACACAGTCCTTGCATCTCTTTGTGACCCATTTCCTAAAAGATGGACAAGATGAATGCCAATGCATGAGACAAGCAAAGACAAAGACATCCATCCTCAGAATTGAGTGAAAGGGGTCATAAGGGAGAGGCAACCCTCACATCCACAAAAGATCTCAAATTTAGAATCGTAGAAGCATTTAGGCTGTCACAGAAAAACTCCAATGAGGCTGAAAGACTGAGATGTTCTTCATACATCAAGAAGTGTGTGTCCCATTATAGCCCAAGCTCCTGGCATAACAGTAAGGATATTGATATGTTTTATAAATCCTTAAAAGATTTTGCAGAAAGCAAAATGAAAGTGCCTGGCATTTTATGCATTAACTTGCTAGGCATAAGGTTTTAAAATGGATGTGCCACAATCCTTACAGCATTGTTAGGACATTTCCTCATTTTTTTACTTACTGGTAGTTTCAGAAGATAGACATGGCCGGTGCTTTCCAACCCCAAGAAGCCCTGACCCTCTTTGACTCAGGGAGGAAGACTTTGCCAGGCAGGTTGGAGGAGAAACAGCGGGAAGTGGACATGTCAGGCATCGTCAGGTTTCTCACACGCTGCTCTTTGTTAACAGAGGGAAGTGGCCGTTCTCTGCCTTTCACGTTCTGTTCTGCCCCATCTAGTTCACAGTTGGCAGCCTCCACGGAGACCATGTCCACGGTATTAAGTTTATTAAAGAAGCAAAAATGACAAAAGGTTGGCCTTTCTGCTCCTCAGACATCTCAGTAATTCTGAAACCAAATACTCGAAAGGTAACATTTAAACCTTCCCCAGTTCGCCAGGCCACAATAATCAGGGGCATGTACATGAGACAAGTTTTCCAAAGACTCTGACAAACTTCACAACCAAGATTCTCACTGATCAGCTTGGCGCCTATAGCTCACTGGTTAGGGCACTAGCCACATACACCAGAGCTGGCAGGTTCAAACCCAGTCCAGGGTTTGAACGACAACCAAAAAATAGCCGAGCATTGTGGTGGGCACCTGTAGTCCCAGCTAGTCGGGAGGCTGAGGCAAGAGAATTGCTTAAGCCCAAGAGTTTGAGCTTGCTGTGAGCTGTGATGAGACTGTGTATCAAAAAAAAAAATTCTCACTGATCATGTGAACATACACTATTTGCAAAACACTCTCATTTCAAAAATAGAAACTCCCAGGTGTACTTCAATCAAAACAAGGCTTGTACATTAAATTAAAAGATATGGCAAGAGTTCTAAGACTGTATAGATTTCAGGTTGACAATAAGAACCAAGGCCCAAACTTTGTGTTAAACAAAGGTAGTTTAGTATTTGACTTAGACTTTTAATTCATTTTACCAACAGGGTTGATAGAGTTGGTAAAATAATACCACTGATTCTAAAAGTAAAATAAATACCCATGTTATATAAACTATATTGGAAAATGTTTAAGTACTTTTTGCTCTCATGCTAAGGACAGAGTTATCAGTTCTCCTGTTTGGTAAATTTTAGTCATGTGCTCTAGTCCATGACACATTTTATTTGGAAGAGTCTGGAAGTGTTAGTTCTGGCAAAAACCAGCCAGAGTTGATGTTGGATGTAATCCAAGGAAAGCAGAGAGATTGAGTTAATTAATTACAGTCAGACCCAAGTAATGATCCTTTAGGGTCTGACCCAATTCCCAAGATAATAATCACTTTCCCTCCTAAGCTTATGAACCACCTTCAAATTCCTGAGGACTGTGGTACCAAGTAACCCAAAAGGAAAGCACACGTAGATTTGTAAAATCGCCCTGTACAAAAAACTAAGCTAATAGGTCCTAGTTTCCTAAGAAATCTAAAAATGTTTTAATTTCACAGCCAATACTCCGAGCTTATAAACCATTCATATGCATAATTACTGTGCATTCCACAGAACATAATACGGACAGTCCTCACGTAACATCTCAATGGATTCTTGAAAACTGTGACTTTAAGTGAAATGACGTACTGTCTGCCCTAGGAATTCAACTCTCATTTATATCAATCAGCCTCTGACAGTAAAACTCGGTTTGTTCTATACTACATCACGTCACTGAAAGTCATAGTTTCTGTACTACCTTATCATCAGTTGTGTTCAGTGAACAGATGAGGAATGCAATGTACTATATTAGATGATAAACCTCCACGACAGATAGTGCATGATTATTCCTTTGATTGTCCTGCATTTGGAAAAAGAAACACTTCAACTGGTCACTTGCCGAAAACAAATCAAGAGATCAGAGGGTCCTTGTTGAGCAAAGCCAGGTTTCCTGATTGTGAACGTGCAATGTTGCTAAGAAAGGCAGGAAATATGAGTAGCTACGAGCCTTAACAATCATAATAATCACTAGCAAGAAACACACAGCAAATACTCAAGAAGTACCTCACGGATAGGTATCCCATAAAACACCTATGTCAGTAACTGAGCTCAAAGGCTAGTAAGTGGCAAAGACAGACATGCCAGCACAGATCCGTCTCACTGTAAAGCCTGAGGTCTCCCCACCACCCACACAGCAGTCCTTCCCCCCATCAAATGCAGTCTTCACGTATGTGCAGTGTCAATGGGCCAACATGGGACTTCTGAGTCTACATTAGAGACATGATGTGAGAGTCAACATACTATACTATCCCTAAAAGACTACAGATAATATTCACGATTTGGTGATTAAAATAAAATACCCCACAGGCAGTGAGATGAGCCCTCTGCATGACAGATGGTCCAATCAACATGATTGTGGAATAGTCTTAGTAAGACATGGCTCCAGCATCTGTTGGAAGAAAGGTTTGCTAACAGCAGCAGTCTGCTTAGAGTCCTGGAAAAAGAAGACAATTTGGAGAAATTTGTGAAAACATCTCCAGTGGAAAAGGTGCCCTATCTGGTCTCCATGATAATCTACTGTTGACTTGTTTACCTGGAGTAGCCAAAGATGCAACAGCCATGAGTTAGAGCATCAGAGACTATCTGGCCCATTAACCCTTATTACCATGATTCTAAGCTCTCCCAAGAAAAGTTCTGGCTATCATCTAACTTCACTTCTCCTGGAGACTCCTCCAGGAAAACAAAGATGCTGACCAAAAAAAAAAATATATCATATTCTATGTGACAATTAAATTCATCAACAAAAATGACCCACTGCGCGCCAGGCATGTTGCTGGGTACACGTCATGTTGTGTAATCCATAAACCTAGGCAATGTATCAGATTGAAGACAAAAAAAAAAAAAAAAAAATTACATTTTTGACACCTGAAAGACTTTCCCAGAATCATCAAGATACTGGGGCAGGGAAGACAGAAAATAGAGCTTGGACTCTATCGCTTTATAAGAAATGCCCAAGGTTCAGGGATAATCTGGATGGAAAAGAGGCATCTGTAGACTTCCTGAAAACGTGCAAAATTTAAGATTTATAAGCCCCAAAACGTTAGCATATTTTCAAAGTTGTTCTTATCCCCAAAATCTTTTAAGAACCACCAGCTGCTTTTAAGATGACATTGTTTAATGGTCACAGATCGAAGCTTCAGTCATGGGGAAAGGGCTTAATAATATTTTAACTGCCATTAAAGTAACTACAGGGTTAGTTACTTGGTAGTGGACCAGACCTTACACTCAAACCCCATGCAGGGGTGTCCAACCTAGAGCCCTCGGCTGTATGCTGATTTTGTGAGGATTTTTTTGCTTATCTGTAGAGTTAGATATCATTAAAAGTGTTCACAGACTTTTTTGTCTTTGCTAATCAGCTTTTGTTAGTGTTTGTATATTTAATATGTAATCCAAGATAACTCTAAGCCTTTCAGTGGGCAGCAGAGAAAAAAAAATTAAAAAAACTTGGACACCCTTGCTACACGATTCCTTTCAGGGCCTTTTTCCCTTCTCATAATGTGAGGTGCGCGAGGGAGGGCAGTCACATACACAGGCATTTGTCCTCTACTCAGTGGCTTCCAGCTCCCTGCGTGCAAATAGCACAGTGAGTACCAGAACCACACCCAGAACTGGCCCATTTGGGGTTCACAGTCATCAGCCACGTGTAGAGACTTAACATCTTCGACTTTGAATATGTGCTTTTTATTTTTTAATTAGAACTGCCAAATTGCATGAAGTTTTTCCAAAGGAGAACGCAGCGGATACTTTCAGGTCCCTTTTGCTAGAAATAACCATTCTTTACATTATACAGTGGAGAAAAAGCACTCTCTATTTTTTCACTTCTTTCTTTTGCCAAACATTTTAAATAGTTCCTTTAAAATTCAGAAATCTAACCTAATTTTAGTAATGTGTAGCTACAGAATAAAGTCATTGGCATCCACAAATAATTATAGCAATTGGCAATAAAACTGACATTTAATTATAAATCTGTCAAAGGTGTACAAAAATACCCCTTCAAGATGCTTTATAAAGAAAAGAAAGTCCTCTATGACAATCTAATTTCACATTAACAAAAAAGAATTTTGTGTCTTTTTTGGTCACTTTTGTTCAAGGTTCTAAATTTTTCGCTTTCATAGTCAAAACTCTAGTATACAGTATCAGCTAAATTGGAAGTATATTATATAAGCATTCATGTTACAAACATTTGCTCCAGTGATTATTGCAAAGTTAGTTATTTTACATATGCTGCTCTTTGAATTCTAACTGATAAAATACAATTATATCCACCGGTTATAAAACTGAGCTCAAGAAAAATGGGATTTAAAAGTTGGTTCTGTTAAAAAGTCTTAATGTGGGCAGCACCTGTAGCTCAGTGGGTACAGCACTGGCCACACACACCAGGGCTGGTGAGTTCGAGCCCAGCCCTGCTAAACAATGACTACTGCAACAAAAAGAATAACTTGGCCTTGTGGCAGGCGCCTGTAGTCCAAGCTACTTGGGAGGCTGAGGCAGGAGAATTGCTTGGGCCAGAGTTTGAGTTTGCTGTGAGCTATAATGCCAGAGCTAGAGTCTGGGGGGTGAGACTCTGTCTCAAAAAAAAAAAAAAGTCTTAATGTAACTCTTGTTAGAAAGATTTACTGTGGTCTTTAAAATATCAGTGTTTTGACCCTGAAAATGATTTATGTGGAAAAGAGATTGCACCAATGCAAATTTTACTGGCATAACATTTGCTAAGCTATTTGCTCCAAGAATTACCTTGTAGCATGATTTAAAGGCATTATTGATATCTATTGTACTAATAAATCACACAAGCCATGACTTCAAGGAAGGTCACTTTCTCAGAGTGAAAGTCGTTTATCTTTCAACTGATAGAGGATAAAGGTCTCTTTTCCAATGCTGTATATGACACACCAGAGTTGAAGTTTTCACATTCAGTCTATTATGTTTTTAACAATTTTATTCCTTTTTTTTTTGAAACAGAGTCTCAAGCTGTTGCCCTGGGTAGAGTGCTGTGGTTTCACAGCTCACAGCAACCTCAAACCCTTGGGCTTATGTGATCCTCTTGCCTCAGCCTCCCAAATAGCTGGGGCTACAGGCGCCTACCACAACACTCGGCTACTTTTTGGTTATAATTGTCATTGTTGTTTGGCAGGCATGGGTTGGATTTGAACCTGCCAGCTCCAGTGTATGTGGGGCCTTAGCCACTTGAGCTACAGGCACCAAGCCTAAATATTTTATTCTTAAATAAGCCTAATGGTTTGGAATTTAATAAGCATTGATACATAGCTGTACAATAAATGTTTATTGCCTGGATTTTTTCTGGGTTTGGATATGGTTGTTTAACTCATATAAAAGAAAATGAACGTGAAACTCTAAATTCACTTTAAAAATTTAAGTCTGGAGCATCTATACATGCCCATACTATCCCTATCTCTGAGAAAAACACCACAGGGCAGAGATTTGGTTCAGGTGATGTCCCAGGCAATGCCTATTACATGTTCATATCCCACAACTATTCAATGGTAATTCTTTTTTCAATTTTTTTTATTGTTCAAAAGCTTTATGCAAAACGAGAAAGAAAAAGAAAATACAGGTATACAAATTGGAAAGAAGGAGGTGCAATTGTAATGGCAAACAGGTTATTTTGCTTTTATCTCTCCAGAACCAAAGGAAATCTGACTAAAATATAACCATAATTAGTAAAATAATTCGGTACATGAAATTAATCAAAAAATTAACAGCGTCTGTACACTAATAGAAAGTACAAAGACTGGAAAATCTCCCTTTATGACAGCAATAAATATAATAAAATATTTAGACATATAATCAATAAGAATTAAGCAAGTTTTATATGTAGAAAAAACTTTCCTATGCTACTCGTAAGACTGGAGCAAATGGCAGCACCATGGTTTAACATGAGAAGATTCAACATCATAATGACTTCAAGTCTCTAAGTTAACCTAGAGGTTTCATAAGATTATTTGGGGAATCAGAACAAGGGATTCTAAATTTTCTGTGGAAAAATAAGCAAGCAACAGTTGCCAAGAATTCTCTCCGAATGAAAAGTGATGAGAGATGTCACATCGCTCTAGACAAATGGGGACTGTGGGCAAATGAAAGGTAAAGGGCAAAGTCACTGCAGGATTTCTTTCTCCAAAGTCTCAAAAAATAGACAACTAATATTTATAAATAAAAATAGAAGATAATTTCAAAAAAACAGATCATGCCAAATCCTATAGACAATAGGAAAAGAAGAAATACTTCAGATTCATTCTATTTCATCTGGATATACCTGATATGAAAATTGGAAAAAACATATTATTACTAAGGGTAATTACAAACATATCTCACTCATAAATGAAGATGCAATATCCTAAACAACATATTAACAAGTTGAATTAAAAATTATTGTTCAAATAAAGTACTTTGGTCAAAATTAAATCTAATTTATGTAAGAATTAGTCACTATTTTCTGTTCTTTTCTTTTTTTCTTTTTCTTTCCCCTATCCCCCTCTCTCCTTCTCTATCTGCTCTTCCCCTTCCCCCACACACCTCACCATATCATAAATTGCCATTAACTGACCTCATATCAAAGTTAAATACATAGGACTCAAGCTTCTCCATTCATGTGATGCTTCACTAAGGATAACGTGTTCCACCTCCATCCAGGTTAATACAAAGGCTGCAAAATCTACATTTTTTTAATGACTCAATACTATTGCATGGTATACATATACCACAGCTTGCCAATCCATTCCTGGGTTGAGGGGTACTTAGGCTGTTTCCACATTTTAGCGACTATAAATTGAGCTGTGATAAACAGTCTAGTACAAGTGTCTTTATAATAAAAGGGTTTTTTTTCCTTCTGGACAGATGCCCAATAATGGGATTGCAGAATCAAACGGGAAGTCTAGGTTGAGTTCTTTGAGGTTTCTCCATACTTCCTTCCAAAAAGGTCGTATTAGTTTGCAGTCCCACCAACAATGTACGTGTTTAAATTTAAGGCATGAAACAATAAAAATCCTCAGAGAAAGCATAGGAAAAACACTGGAAGCTATTGACCTGGGGAAAGACTTTATGAAGAAGACTGCCATGGCAATCGCAACAACAACAAAAATAAACAAATGGGATTTAATTAAAGTGAAAAACTTCCGTACAGCTAAGGAGACAACAACGAAAGCAAACAGACAACCTACCTAATGGGAAAGGATATTTGTATATTTTGAATCAGACAAAAGCCTAATAACTGGGATCTATAGAGAACTTAAATTAATACACATGAAAAAAGCCAACAATCGCTAACATCAATGGGGAAAAGAGATGAACAGAACCTTCTCTAAGAAGACAGACGAATGGCTAGCAAACATGTGCGAAAATGCTCATCATCCCTAATTATCAGGGAAATGCAAATTAAAACCACCCTGAGATATCATCTAACCTCAGCAAGAATGGCCTATATCACAAAATCTCAAAATGGATGTGGAGAGAAAGCAACACTTTTAAATGGTAATTCTTTTTTTTTAATTTATTTTTTATTAGATCATCACGCCTATAATTTAAATGGTAATTCTTAACTTTTAATCAGGGCAAGAGGACTTTCCTGGAATGCCCTCCAGACAAATGTCAAGGAAAGGAAATTATCTGTCAATAAATAACCTTGGCAATGCCCGTAGCTCAGTCAGCAGGGCCCTGGCCACATACACCAAGAGTGGCAGGTTCAAACCCAGCTCGGGCCTGCTAAACAATGACAACTGCAACCAAAAAACAGCCAGGCATTGGAGCAGGCACCTGTAGTCCCAGCTGCTGGGAATGCTGAGGCAAGAGAATCACCTAAGCCCAAGAGTTGGAGGTTGCTGTGAGCTATGACACCATAGTACTCCACCCAGGGTGACAGCTTGAGACTCTGTCTCGAAATAAATAAATAAATAACCTCCACCAAATGACTCCCCTTACTCTCAGGGTCTAGATTCCTGGTGTTTGAGGGGAGGGCTGTGTGTGTTTCCCAGATTGATTCCCACATGTAGCCAAGCCAACCTGGTTGCGGGCCCTGACACACACTTTGCTAGGAGTCATCATACATCCTCAGCTCCTCTGCCTTCACCCATGTCTGAAATATGCTCCTCACTAACCCAAGGCTATAACATCCTTCCAAGATCCCTCTCAAACCCACCCTGACCTTCCTTCCCATACCCTCGCTCTGCATGTTCTTGAGAGAAACCACCATTCAGGGTGGCATCCAAGCTATTCTATGTATGGGTGCTTTTCCTCCTGTAGGAGCAGAAACATAATCAGTTTTGTTAACATTTTATCTGTTACTAATGTCCAATCATTAAATGTGTGCCTGAAGGAAAATAATTCTGCCGTGCTTCTTTTCCATCTGATTTGATTGAAGCCAAAACTATACCTACTTACTATGACATCTAGACATACACAAAGAAAGGACTCCACATACAGCTGCATGCACTCCATGGGGGTATAACTGTAGGACCTTCCTGCCAGCTGTGGATGTGAAAACCCCCAACTGTGAGCTACTCCTGGACAATCCTAGTTCCTGGGCAATAGCAACACAAGGACACGTGGCTCAACAATTTAGCATCAGGCCAGATTTTTGATTTTGCTTCTGATTTTTACCCAGAACATAATGTATACTAGGTTTGGAGAAGCTATTACTATTTTCCTTTTTTTAGACAGTCTCTCTATGTCGGCCTCAGTAGAGTGCCATGGCGTCACAGCTCACAGCAACCTCAAACTCTTAGGCTTAAGCAATTCTCTTGCCTCAGCCTCCCTAGTAGCTGGGACTACAGGTGCCCACCACAATGCCCAGCTATTTTTTTGTTGCAGTTGTTTAGCTTGCCTGGGCCAGGTTCAAACCTGCCACCCTCAATGCATGTGGCTGGCGCTATAACCACTGGGCTACAGGCGCTAAGCCTGCTATTGTTTTCTTATAGCTGATTATAGACTGTGAAAACCAGAAAGGAATTTTTACGTTATACCTCAGACCTAATTTCCTCTCATTTGACAGATGGTATAGGGCCCGGGAAAGCAAGATGACCTGGTAAGATTGCAGCCATCAGCACAATTGTGTATGGAAACTGAGTCCTCATCTTCCAGCCCAGCAATACTTCCAAGTGATATCTGTCTTAAATTGCTATTAAAACAAACTCTCCTGTTGTATCAAACTAAAAATCTTCTAAGGAAACAATTAATAGAATTAAGATACAACCTACATAATAGAAGAAAACATTTGCAATCCATACATCTAATAAGGGGTCAATGTCCAAAATATATAAGGAACTCAAACAACTCAGTAGCAAGGAAACAACTCCAATCGACAATTGGTCAAAGAACCTAAACAGATACGTCTCACAAGATATAGAAAGGGCCAACAGGTATATGAAGAAAAAAAAAATGTTCAACTCATCTCATCTGGGAAATGCAAATTAAAAACCACAGTGAGTTATCACCTCACACCTGGTAGAAAAGATGAACAATAACAAGTGTTAGTACAGTTGTGGAGAAAAGGGAACCCTGGTACAAGTCGGTGGGAATGTGAATGAGTACAGCTATTACAGAAAACAGTACGGAGGTTCCTCAAACAATAAAAAATAGAACTCCATGTCTAAAAATAGAACTAGCCATCCCACTACTGAGTATATGTCAAAAGGTCATGAAATCAGTAAGCTGAGGAAATGTCTTCATTCCCATGCTCATTGCATCGTTATCAACAACAGCCAACATACAGCGTCGACCAAAACGTCCACCAATGGATAAAGAAAGAAAATGTGGTGTATGTAAACACTGGACTACTACTCAGCCTTAAATGAGGGAAATCTGTTATTTGGAAAGACAAGGACAAATCTGGAGAACAAGATGTTAAGTGAAATAAGCGGAGCAAAAAAAAAGCAAATACCATGTGACCGTACTTGTATGTGAAATCGAAGACGAAGTCATAGAACCAGGCAACCGATTGGTGATTTCCAGGGCTGGGGGGAGGGTAGGAAGATGTTGGTCAAAGAATACAAAATTACAGTTAGACAAGGGGAGTTAGTTCAAGAGATCTACTGTACAACATTGTGACTATAGTTGATAACAATGTAAATACCTGTAATACTATACTTGAAAATTGCTAAAAGAGTGGGTTTTGGCTCAGCGCCTGTGGCTCAATCGGCTAAAGCGCCAGCCACATACACCTAAGGTGGTGGGTTCAAATCCCCAGCCCAGGCCCGCCAAACAATAATGATGGCTGCAACCAAAAAATGGCCAGGCGTTGTGGCGGGCGCCTGTAGTCCCAGCTACTTCGGAGACGGAGGCAGGAGACTTGCATGAGCCCAGGAGTTGGAGGTTGCTGTGAGCTATGATGCCATAGCACTCTGCCCAGGGGGATAGCTTGCGGATCCGTCTCAAAAAAAAAAAAAAAAAAAAAAGAGTGGGTTTTAAGTATTTCTCACCACGAAAAAAGTATGTGAGGTAACGTATGTTAATTAGCTAAATTTAGCTGTTTCTCAATGTACATATCATGTCGTACACATTGTAAGTATATACACTTTTTCATTTGCCTATTTAAAAAATAATGAAGAAATAAACTTCCCTTCTCAAAACATGCATTTAAGTGGTACAGAGAGCTTGGGGGTCAGACATATAGGGGAGCTAAAGAAGATAATAGTAGAAGGCTTTTTAGAAAGATCCACTTGGAGACATAATCTACACACCCTTAAATACACCTGCAATTTCAGTAGCATTGTATTTGGTCTGGCAATTCAGCAAGGTCATCTACAAAACCATGGCGCTGAGGGAAGTGAGACTCCTTCAGACTTTGGACAAGCCTCAAGCTACTTCTAAACCACTTCCCCAAATGCATAGGAGGATATTCATATTTATTTTTTTAACTCTAATATTTTTTAAGTTTGTTCTTTTTAGTTATCTGGAAAATCCACTTGTGAGAAATGTCACTCACTGATAATACTGGATAAATAATTTGTTAGTCGGGTTAACTGGAGGGCAGAGTCAGACGGGGAGAAAGGGAGAGTCAGTATGAAAACAGCTCCTTGTGGTTGACCTTCGCCTGGCTTTCTTCCAAGACTTAAGTTTCCTTAATAATTATTCCTCTTCTTTATATTCTTCTCACTGACCCCTCCCCACCCCACTCATACACACATTTTTTTTTTTGTCTGAAGAGCTATAGGCAAGGTCAGCCCACTCTTCTGGGGCCAGCCCAAGGCTTGTCCCTCTGGGGGTCCCTCCCCTGTACTCCTACGCTGAATTCCTTCCGCAGTCATATAATTTGAATGACATACTTCAGAGCTTAATTTTCCACTCCCATACTAGTCTAGATTTGCTGTGCATGTGAGAAATTTCACCCCAACAACCCAAGTATCTTGTCATTAAGAAACTGATTTGACACTTGTGGGTTTTTCTTTGCTAAGAAAGAAACTGCAATTAAGGACACTAAAATGAACAAGTGGAAAGACTCTAAAACATGAGTAAAGTATTCTTTCTCTACGAATCTGTTCCCTTGGACAGAGTCATCAACTCTGAATATACCAACAGCACTTGTTAGTTGTTTAATTTTTTTCCCTATACTAGATAAGCTCTGATTGGATTCCTCCTGGAATTCCTCTGAGAGGTGGAATAGTCTGTTCGAAGCCATCTGAGGAGAAAAAAGACACTGGAAATAGGGGGCAGAAGTTCCAGCAATTTTCAGGACGACTCTGAAGTCGAATAAAACATTTATAACTCGGGACCCTATGCATATTTCATAACGATGGAATCGTTGATCTTTCTTACTGTGAATTTTTTTTTTCACTTGTTCAAGAGGCTGTGCTTAATGTGCTACACTCAATACCCTGCATGGTAATGACCACTTAAATGGTTATTAGGAACTTTCGTTTTCTTCCTACTGCAGCCTACTCAGCACTAATTAAAAAATTGCCCCCTGGGCCTTTTATACCTTGACAAAGACACCTTCAGTTGTGAGCGAAATTTGTTAAGAGGTGGGCAATGGCACATCCATCACGTCCTTTCAAAGTTTACCAGGTATGAAGTGCAGGCATCTGAGAGAGGAACCCGCTCTCCTGTGCCCCTTGTTTCCCACAAAGACTGCTGATGTAGACAAGAGTAGCTCAAGTAGTAAGTTATTATTAATATCAAGATGCCAAAAAGACTTTGAAAGGCGGGACTCTCACACGTCACAGACTAAGAGTCAAGGATGTAGGTTCTTAATAAAGAAACTGAAGGTAAGCCCTCATGTACACATGGAAAAGTTCCACATGCTGAGTTTCGAATCACACTTTTGAAAAAAAAAAAATGTGACATTATTATAACCTTTACCTTTTTCCATCTTCTCTATAGCCTATAATAATTCATTTATGATTAAACAAATATGCTACACTGACTAACCCCTTAGGTCAACCTTATTGCACAGACTGGACGTGCGCCACATGTCCATAGCAGTTCCTTATGTTGACCACCTCTGGATGCTGACCAGTGTGGTATAGGCCCTATAACGATCACCTTATCAAGATTCTACTTTATTTTCATTAGGTATTTTTATTTGTCTTAGGAATAACCCTAGTTAGTATTTATGGAATGTGTCCCAGGTGCCAGGCCTTGTGCTTGTCAAAGTGGGGGCTCGTCTTATGGTCAGGTGACCTTATGGAGTGGGACAAGCAAAGAATCCAAAATCAGGGGGCTCCCACATGGGTGCCTGGTGTTATCTGCCTCACCACATTCTCCTCTCCACCAGGTGACAACAGACATCTTTGTTTAGAAGCGAACACGTGGGTGACGCCACCAGCTCAGTCGGTAGGGCGCAGACCACATACACCAAGGCTGGCGGGTTCAAACCCAGCCAGGCCAACTAAGCAACAATGACAACTACAACCAAAAAATAGCCAGGCATTGTGGTGGGCACCTGTTGTCCCAGCTACTTGGGAGGCTGAGGCTAGAGAATTGCTTAAGCCCAAGAGTTTAACGTTGCTGTGAGCTGTGACACCAGGGTACTTTACCCAGGGCCACAGCTTGAGACTCTGTCTCAAAAAAAAGAAGAAAAAGTGGTGAACGCGTGAAGCTTCACGAAAGCTATCCAAGACGCCCTGTGTCACCTTCATAGGGAACAAATGTGTACCAACAGAGGTGTCTCTTCTGGCAGCATGCTCAATGATCACATGGATTCTGACACTTCTCTTAAAAGAAATATGAATTTAATTTTATTCGCATCTCTCATAGCTTCACTTGCATAATGAAAATTTGCTGCCCTGATTTTGGGGGGGACCTGGGAGAGGGAGAGAAGGGAGGGCCTGGGGGGTGTGCAGAAGACACTGAGCAGAACAATTCAGTGATAATCTGAATCGGACGCCCGATTTGACAGGCTCTTCCTGATTTTTTCAGGAACATGACTGCTTAATCTTGCTAGAACGTTCAGCTATCTACTGAATGCAGACAGAGGCTAACCCCAGATGACCCAACAAATATCCCTGTACTATAATGCTCCAGTCCCGTGATACAACAAACAATACTATTTTGCCAAAATATCATTACCAAAAGCAACAACAAATATTGTTTTTCCAAATATTATTACCAAAAATCACTGAAGTGAGAAAGATGAATTACATTTTTCTACCCTCAGCTAGTCTTAGTTTTCATAAAGAACAAAAGTACAGTCAGAGTCCTGCGAGTCTGGCCAAAAGCCCAAGTTAAGTAGGTTGGCAGGTAGGGTGGTAGATAGAAAGTGTTGGTGTGTGTGCGCGCGTGTGTGTATTTTAAAGAGGTCTCTTCTGCTTGCATCTCAGTTGCAGACACAGCCAAGCCTAAGAAGCTACAAAACACAGGAGAAACCAAAATAGTGTTTTGCTGGGGAAAGAATATCAATGGCAATATTTTTAAAAGTCAGTTTGCATGTAATTTAAACTGTATTACTTGCGATAGGAAATACTGAGTGTCTACAAGAATACACGATTTAAAAGCAAATCCTTTTGTCCTATCAGATACCTAGAACCTTTCCCCAAAGCAATCACTTTCTTGTATATCCTTCCAGAAGTTTTCAGTTTATATAGAGTTATATCTGTCTCCTTATTTTACACAAATGGAGAAATAACATATAGGATTTACCAGGCGTCCTCAAACTATGGCCCACAGGCCACATGCAGTCAGCCTAAGACATTTATCCGGCCCACTGGTTGTTTTTGCTGCCACTGCCTGTCCTGCTTAGCAGCTGACTTGTCCCAGGGCCCATAGTCCGGCCCTCCAATGGTCTGAGGGACAGTGAACTGGCCCCCTGTTTAAAAAGTTTGAGGACTCCTGATTGAACTGACAAATTATACTACACCTGAACAAACCAGGTAACCCCAGGAGAGGCTGGGGAAGCCCTGATGCCCTGCATCGAGGGCTGACCACAGGGACATGGTCAAGGGCACCAATCTGAAACCAAATACTGGGAGATGGATATGGTTTCCAAACGCTCTGCTGGGTCAGAACTGGCCCAGGAAGTGGCCAAGGGCTGAGCCAGCCGGAAGAATGGCCCCACGTCCTCAGCCCAGGCAGGGTCAGGGGTGGCAGGGCCTGAAGTTGCCACCAACGCCAACACTATTCACTACTGTCTAAGTGCCACTGCTGGGTCCTCACACCACCCACCTCAGAAAAGGCCACAACTTCCCCTGCAGTAAAGGCGAGAGGATGTCCTGAGTAACCGCTGCTTAACAATAAGTTACCCTTCTGTGTGACCGATATAAAATATTTCCAAAGTTTAGTTACTGAAACGTAGCTCCATCCACTGGGATCTTGTCCATGGCAGCTTTTGTTCTACAACAGAAGAATTGAGTAACAGTGACAGAGACGCGAGAGTCCGTGAAATCTAACACATTTCCCCTCTGGCCCTTTGCAGAGAATGTTTCCTGTCCCCCTGGGAACACTGTCCCTCAAATTTTTCTATCCAAATAACCCTAATAGCAGGAAAGGCAGGTAGCCTCGCGAGATCTAGAGGGTTAGCCTGAGCAGCTAGCCATAAACAAGGCACACCTTAGGGTTTTATCTTTAAAGTGTGTATGAATTTTACATCTTGGAGCCAAGTATGTCTGTGTTTTAATATAAAAACATTCTTGGTCTAAACAATGCTCCAGGGATGAGTCATGGTGATCCCCTGACATCTCCCTCCACGAACATGAGTAGACAAAGGGTCCGGGCACTCCAGTTTGCAAACCTCTGCCCTCCTTCTTCCTCTTTAATGTACCCAGTGTGGGAGGAAAGAATAGCAGTTAAGTGTCCACTGAACTTCAGCTCTTACTAGCCATCCTGTTAGAGAAGGTTCAGCAAGGACATTAAAATATAGATTCCCTAATGCCATTACTCGTGACTGAATGTACTTTAGGTCTATGCCTCATCGCACTGGAAGACTAATGAGAGATCATATTATCTTCTCCAGGCAGTTTCAGAAACTATTGAGAACGTGCAATTTCAGAGCCCAGCAATGCCTGCTGGAAAGATTTGAGGCCTAGGATGTGGGCATAGATCTGTCAAAGGCCAGCTTCCCAGTGACAGTGGACAGCATTCCATTTCTTATTCAAACAGTTTTACAGTACTCCCTTTCCACTGTTAAAATTCTTAACATTCTCTATTATTAGGAGCTATGCAAGAAATATATCCTCTAGCCAGTCAAGGTGCTGGCTGGATAATTTCCTATGCCACTGAGGGAACTGGAGGGGCCTTTGCCTCTGATATCTGTGTAGATTCTTTCACATCACAGGATCTGTGGGCTTCAAGGGCGTTTTCCTGGGTAAATAGCTAGGATACTTCCCTAAACAAAAGAGAATTTTGTAAGAAAAAATGTCAGGAAAGAACAAGATATAGGGACTTGGCACCTGTAGCTCAAGTGGCTAAGAAGGCACAAGGCACATACACCTGAGCTGGCAGGTTCAAATCTAGCCTGAGCCTGCCAAATAATGACAACTACAACCAAAAAAAAAAAAAATAGCCAGGCATTGTGGTGGGCACCTGCAGTCCCAGCTACTTGGGAGGCTGAGGCAAGAGAATCCCTTATGCCCAGGAGTTGGAGCTTGCTGTGAGCTGTGATGCCACGGCACTCTATCCAGGGTGACAGCTTGAGGCTCTGTCTCAAAAAAAAAAAAGATATACAAGAAAAGGGCACTCTATGAAAGGCAAGGGTAAAGCTCAGGGAAGAAACAGATCGCAGTAAAAAGTCTCAGGTCTCTGGAATAACCTCTGGCTATAGAAATGACAAAATAAAACTGAAGAAATAATGCGTGGAGACATCAAGAAGTGCTTATCTCTGGAAATGATTAAAGGAGTTTTCTTCTTTTGTGTGTGAGTCAGGAGGAAGGGGAAATTGCTTTATCCATTATATTTTAGCCCATGATGGAAGAATTCATGGGACTCAAAAGAACAGACGCAGACAACACGGTGCGACAAACACACAACGTGCTGTTTCCTTGCAGCTGTGTTAGTGAAATGCCACACAGACACTGTTGACAGTACACACCACACACACACACACAAAAGAAAGGGTAATGGGCTCGGCGCCTGTGGCTCAAGTGGCTAAGGCCCCAGCCACATATACCTAAGGTGGCAGGTTCGAATCCAGCCCGGGCCCACCAAACAACAATGATGGCTGCAACCAAAAAAAATAGCCAGGCGTTGTGGCGGGCACCTGTGGTCCCAGCTACTTGGGAGGCAGGAAACTTGCTTGAGCCCAGGAGTTGGAGGTTGCTGTGAGCTGTGATGCCACAGCACTCTACCCAGGGGGACAGCTTGAGGCTCTGTCTTAAAAAAAAAAGAGTAATGGGAACTGAGAAGTAAGAATTCTAGTGAGGAGTAAATACAAGTCCCGCTGGTGGTGTTCTGAGTGAGCCCTCTGGGGACAAATGAACACCACGAAAGATCATTTTTCTCCCCTCTGCCCAAGCCCCTCTACCCACACTAACTGCTGGCCAGGACCCCAGACCAAGCCTCAGAGCGGTTTCAGCGCTCATGATGGTAATACACTACTGCACCCTCAAACTAGAATTTAAACTGCCAAAAAAACCCCTACATGCTTATTACAATTCATTCAAGCCTTAGACAATAAATTGATATGCAGGGAGGGAGGGGGTGTGGCGGGATCTACAGGTTCATAGTTCCGTTTCTCCACCCCCAGCCTCCTCAACTCCTTTGCCCCTCTCCTACTTCTACATATGGCAATGAGATCACAATGAATGTGGGAAACTTTTTTAACCTGATTTAAGAGAACAGTGCATTCATGCCTTTTCAAACTAAAAGGAATTCTGACAAATGGTTTCACAATTCAGTTTGGTAAATTCTCCCTCTCAAGTCACATTTAAAATCATACACTTGAGCCAGGCACTGTGGCTTGTGCCATATTCCTAGCACTCTGGGAAGCTGAGGTGAGTGGATTGCTTAAGCTTGGGAGTTCAAGACCAGCCTGAGCCAGAATGAGACCTTGTTTCTAAAAAAAAAAAACCAGCCAGGCATTGTGACGGGCACCTGTAGTCCCAGCTTCTGGGGAGGCTGAGGCAAGAGGATTGCCTGAGCCCAAGAGTTTGAGGTTACTGTGAGCTGTGAGGCCACAGCACTCTACCAAGGGTGACATAGTAAGACACTGTTTCAAAAAAAAAAAAAATACACGTTTAAAACAAATCCTCAATTATTTTAGCATAAGTCTATCTCACTGCATGTAAGTAACATACGTTATGAGAACTGGATTTGTAACACAAAAAGATGATTATTCATATTTCCAAAGGGGCTGCCAGTTGACTTCCTCTTGATGGGTGATTTTCCTATGTTGTTCACACTGTGGTTTTCAGAACTGCGTAGACTCTGTGAATCAAGACACTTGTATTTTTATTACGTGTCCTTTCAAACACCACCCTGTAAATCCTCACAGCTATCTTCTTAAAGGAAAATTAAGTAATCAACAAAATCCTCCTTCATCCATCAACCCTGTCAACCATTCAACAGTAAATTCTTCCCAGTAAGATTTTTTTAAGCACACTGGGCTCAGAGCCCATGGGATTCCTGAAGCAATCGCCCTAGCACTGCTTTCCAAAGGAGCGATTTCTAAAACAAAGGCAAGATGGCGAAGTCCACAGTTGATTCAACAGTACGATCCAGACACACATACAGCCCCAACAGGAACCAGGTATAAAATCTCTGTGCTAAACATCAAGACAATGGAATCAAGAACCAACCTCTGGAGTCAGGAACAGAGCAGGGAGAAAAATAGACATAAACTGACCCTCAAAAAGGGTCTCCGAGCTGCAGGGCACTCAGGAAGGTTGGATGCCTCCCACTACTTACCATGGGAACAGAGGAGAGGTAATGGCTACAGGGCACTTACAAGGGGCAAAGCTGCTCAAATCACTTTCACTGTACCTGCCACAACTCCAGGACCATGATCATAAAATGTTTTGGACACCTTTACTCTCTTAAAAACTGAGAACCCGCCTGTGGTCCCAGCTACTTGGGAGGCGGAGGCAGGAGACTCGCTTGAGCCCAAGGAGTTGGAGGTTGCTATAAGCTGTGATGCCATGGCACTCTACCCAGGGGGATAGCTTGAGGCTCCGTCTCAAAAAAAACAAAAACTGAGAACCCCACCCCAAAGACCTTTTTGTTTATGCAGGTTATATCCACTGATATTTACTGCATTAGAAATTAAAATGGGAGAAATTATATATTAATTCATTTAAAAATAATAAACACATTACACATTAACATAAATAACATTTTCATGACCAATATTTTCCACAGCAAATATACATATGTATATGTATATACACACACACATATATATATGAATGACATTGTTTACTTTTTTTTTTTTGAGACAGAGTCTCACTATGTTGCCCTCAGTAAAGTGCCATAGCATCACAGCTCACAGCAACCTCAAACTCTTGGGCTTAAGCAATTCTCTTGAAGCAATTCTCCCAAGTAGGTGCCTAACACAACACGTGGCTATTATGTTATTGTTATTGTTGTTGTCATTGTTGTTTAGCAGGCCTGGGCCAGGTTTGAACCCACCAGCCCCAGTGTATGTGGCTGGCGCCCTAACCATTGTTTTACATTTTTGCAAATCTCCGTAAATGCTAACCTACTAGAAGACAGTTGGACTCTCCTGTCTGCTTCTGCATTCAATCTGCCGCACTATCTCAACTCATGTAGGCTCAAGAAAACTTTATTGTAGTCTTATGAGAATGAGAATTAAAAGGGCAAATTAGTGTCTTAGTGATATTACAAAAATAGTTTGGACTTTGCAAACTTCCAGTAAAGGTCTTGGGGACTCCTAGGGGTACCCAGGCTACACTTTAAGAACCCCTGCCTTATGCCTTAGGAGCAATTATCTCCAGTTCACAGATGAGCAGAGTGAGACACAGGTCCAAGGCTGCACTGCTAGCATAGCTCAGAGCAGGTAAAAACCAAAGAGCATAATACCTAACCATGTGGTTGTGGCAAGGATTGAACCACCTCCCGAATGTCAAGAATCAGACATCCTGCTTGGCTTGTCACAAGTGCTCAATAACATCAATATTGCCCACTGTGAGAGCCAAGAGGAAAAGCTGCAGAAATTCCCACACTTCTGACCAACCTATTACAGAACACCAGCAGGAAGAGCTGAAACTACAGCAGGTGCTATCCGGCACATGAGGATTTTTCTTACAGAACGTGCTCCAGCCCACAGGATAGAAGCCTCTGATGACTCAGAAACTCAGAGCCTTATTCCACCCTCCATTAGGCAAATGACACTGGTGGCCTGGGCACACAGTCACCTTGTTCCTTGGGAAACCTGAGCAAGGCAAGAATGCTGTCCCATTATTTACGCATCCTTCTTGCATCATGCTGTATTCAGGAGGAACTCTCACCAAACGCAGGCGGTGTCTCTGGATCTAAGAACCAGCACTGGTGGTCTGCCTGACCCATGCTCAGCACTCCACAGCCATCCTTCTTGCAAACATCCTTCTTAACCCAAGTGTCCCACCTGCTCCTGCCTGCTGGGGGTCACCTGAGTGCATCCCACAGAGTGCAGACCAGTTCCCACCTGCTCCTGCCTGCTGGGGGGTCACTTGAGTGCATCCCACAGAGTGCAGACCAGTTCTCATCTACGAGTTTGGGGAGTGAGTGCACTTGGGGGAAGTGGGAATGGTGCAGTTCCGACCACAGAACTCTTAAAACGCTGCCCCCAAACGCAGGAGGAGCAAGAGGAACCCGAGCTGTTGACTCCACCAAGTGCCGGCCACTGCTGCACTGGTTTCCCGGTTTCCAACTTGGCCTTCCCACGTGCAAGACCCAGTGCATTCTCCACCAACAGCCAAAGAGATCTTTAAAAATTGCAGAACTGATAAAGGTCAGTTTTCTTACTAAAAAGTTCCCAAGGTTTCCCCACCCATTTGAAACGAAAACCAAACTCCTTACTTGGGCCTATAAGGACCTGCCTCCTCTGGCCTCCAACCCCCTGTGCTACCAACAGGGGCTCTTCTCCCTCCTTTACCGTCTCTGCTTCACCTGTAGCGCCGCTCCGCCACCTCGGAAGGCTAAAATGTCACCTTTTCAAAGATGCCTTTCCCAGTCACAAGTTGCCTCTTCGCCGGGTTGTGTGATACTTCAGAGCGCTGTCATTTCACTTGCACGTTACTCGTTTCCCTCCCTCCTCGTCCTCCTCCCAGAGTGCAAGCTCCTAGAGAGCTGGGGGCTCCACCGGACCCCGCCCCGTCCCCGACAGCCCCACCGCTTGGCCCGGCGCCTGGGACCCACTGAGCGCTCGGCAAACGTGGAACGAATGAATGAAGCCGCGGCGCCGGGCGGCCGCGGGAATTCCGGGCAGGCGTCCGCCGCGGGCCCGCGGGGTCCGGAGCGGCTGGGCCACTGGATCGCGCGGTTCGGGGACCTCGCGGGGCGCGGGGACCCGACGGGCTCCACCCGCACCCCCACCCGGCCGCGCGCCGGGCCCCACACCGCAGGTGCCTCCCGCGAGCACGCCGGTCCCAGCCGGCGCGGCAGCCCCGAGCTCCCCTCACTCACCATGGTGACCCGGCAGCCGCCGCCCCCGCTAGGCGAGCGGCGAGCGCGGAGCACGCAAGGGCGAGAGGCGAGCGCAGGAGCCGGCGCGGCTGACAGGTGAGCGCCCGCCTCAGACCATGGCTGCCTCCCACAATGCCCTGGACTGAAAGTTTGCAGACTCCTCCCCGCGCGCTCCCTCCGCCCCGCCCACGTCCTGCCTCCACTCCCTCCTCCCAGTCACCCTCCTCCCCGCGGTCCCCTCCTCCTGCGCCCCCGGCCCCCCGGGCCCGGCCCGGCCGCACCTGTGCGGATGCACCTGCGCGCGCCTCCGCTCGCCGCCTGGGCTGGGCCCGGAGCCAGCCGACCTGGAGCTCCCTGCACCTGGACCTCCGTGAGCTCTGCCTTCCTGATTCTGCAGCGCGAGTGTGTCCTGCATTCACTCGACAAACTTTTGTCAGTGTTGGCAAAGATATTTCCCCAGACACTTGAGCTTCAGCGGTTGGCAGAGCTGTAACTGGAAGCGATTTCTTGCTCCCTTTCGCACCCTGTCCCCTCACTTCAAAACAAACTCTGCAGTCCACGGGCAAAAATCGTAAGCAAGCTCCTTTCAAGAGCTCTCCTAAGATGTTGTGGCGTCCAAGACTGTTTCTTCAATTTCTCTCCTGCCTTGGTTTTGCTTAAGTCTGGGTTTTTTACCTACAGCGTTGGGAGTCTCCAAACCCCTAAATCGTAGGGAGAGTTTTGAGGGTAGATTTATCTTCGTTCGGGAAAGAGAGTCCATTTACTTTATCAAACACCTAAAGAGAGCTGTAACCCTGAAAGTGTTAAGGACCATTGTCTGGGCAGTCCCTGGAACCCCAAATGTGTGAGAGTCCTTCCCAGGATCTGGTATACACCTTCCGCAGGCCGGGGATCAGCTCAGGTGATTGGAAGTAAGGAGAGCTCCATCCACCCGCGCATTCATGCCACAAATATTTATCAATATTTACTCCATGCCACAGGCCCTACCGGAGGAGGCTGGTGGACCCAGCTGGGGACAAACAGGCTATATTTCTCCTGGAGCTTTCAGTCCTTTGCGGGACAACATAAAATAAGCAAGTAAACATTATGACAGTTAAATGTGTCTGAGAAGGGGACATTTGGGTCGCTGGGATGGGTACCCGGATGTCACGTTAATTTAGTTCAGTGGTCAGGGAAGGTGCCCCTGAGGAGGTGACATGAGACCTGGATGTGAGAAGCCAGTGGCCAGAAAGGAAAAAGAAGAGTCGCCTTCTAGAAAGACCCCCCAGAAAGCCTTGGGGACTGGTGCTAAGTGAGAGGTGATCTGAGAGGTGGGAGCCCAAGGTGATGGGTCTTTGTAGTAATCAGTGTCACTTACACTAAAGCTCCAAAGAGAGTAATAGCTGCTTTTCAGCCTCAAAATTCTGAAAAACCTGTGTCCACATACTGGGCTGTCAGTTGCTGCTTATCCGAACAGTCACTTTTACTCCTTGTATTGTGGCATCTGTCCAGGAGCATCAGAAAACGATCACTGGAGGACAATTAAACCATGGTCTCCTGAAAGAGCAGTGAATTTAGGAAAGCTGCTTCCTAAATTCTCACCTTCTTTGTGCTTTCCTCCTTTTTTTTTTTTTTTTTTTTTTTTGTTTTTTTAAGAGACAGGACAGAGTTTATTGACAGGGCAAAAGATGGATAAAAGCAAGAGGAGGGTGGAGCAAAAGGTGGGAGAAGAGAACCTCTGGCCGCTGAGGGGGAATCCCAGTGGGAAGCCCCCCTCTCCTCCTTTTGGTAGCCCAGCTCTGTGCTACCATCATGATTGATTCTGTGAATGGTATCCAGAGCAGTCTGTTGTAAGGGTTTTGGTGCTAGGATTACTAAGAGTGAGTTTTAAAGCCGGAGAAAAGTCAGTGTTCTTGCCATAACAGTTAAGACAAAGATTAAAGCAGGAGGAAGTTCCCTAACTGTGTGGTCCTTGTTGAAGCAGAGGTCATTCGAAGAGGAGGGAAGGTTGGGGTCCTTTGCCTTCCCTCCTGACCTTGCTGAGTTGGGCAGTGGACCCTTCCTGGGGCTTCTGCCATCTATTATTCCTCCCTCCAGATTGTCACACCAAACCCAAAATCGCCCTAAGAGCAAGGCCTTCAGTGAGCTGGACACTGCATGTTGGTTACCTTAGTTGCCTCCTAGACAGTCAGTAAGAAGGGTCACCACAGCCATTGCACAGATGAGAGCCTGAGGCTCTGAGGTGGCAAAGCCAAAGCAGGCCCAGGCCACAGCTAATAAGAGGCAGAGATAAGCCTGGAATCAAGGGCCAAGAGTTAAGCTGATTCTCCTGAAGCCCCACCCCTTGGCTGACCCACTCAGGACTCAACAGTGGAAATGAAGCAGTGTTTGTCTTGTCACCCTTTGTCTCAGAGGAATAACTTGCATTTTTGAGTCTTGATTTCTCTATCTCTTCTTTGCTCCTATTTTAAGCTCCTGACTCCAACTAGGTCCACCAACAGTTGGGCCAACCCCAGGGAAGACCCAGGGGCCCTAGAGCTCAAGATGTTCCACTGCAAAGAGAAGTTCCCTGGTCAGATCATAAAGGGCCTTTCAGCTTCAAAACCTGCTGACCTTGGAAGAAGCCAGGTGCACAGTGCTTCAGATCAGCTTGTCTCTGAGCTGGGGATGCATGTAATTCAGGGTGTATACATTTCCTCACATGCAATGCCCTGGCGTTCGGTCACCCTGATTTAGAAGTTTCACTTTTCAGATTATTCTATAACCAAATATGAACAAAAGATGCAGATAGAAAGTAGGGACGTTATAATAAATTAAAATGATAGAAGTCCATGAACAAAAAGTGCTAACTTTCTAGAAACTCGGGGAAATCAAGCTATAAGTTAAAAAAAAAAAAAAAACCTAAGCCAAGGAAAAGCCAACTTCAAAGTCAACTTATGCAATACCTTCCCAGGCATTAATTGAAAGCTGGTCCTTCTGTTCTTCAGTGCCCTTTTATTAATGTCTTAAATAATCAACATCTCCAGTAATCCCTCTACAGAGTCCAGCAATTCATCTTGTCATGATGAAACTTTTACTTTGAGGATTTAGGTTCTTTAGACACCCCCTCCCTTTACTTTTCAAAACAAGGAATTTTATTTCCAGATGAAAGAGCCCTGCCCAATATGTTTCTAAAGAATATCCTTAAAAATTTTAACTACAAAATGATATAGGGTCATGGATTTGGAAAATACAGAAGAGCATTATTTTAAAACCATTAATAAGAGGTTTATATAGGTTCGTGAATTTGGAAAATACAGAATAGCATTATTTTAAAACCTCTCTCTAAATCTACTATCAATAAATCACTATTATTCTGTTTGTTGTAGTTCCTTTCAGATTAGTATTCTATGAAGATGGAAGAGGAAAGAGAAAGAGATTTGGTTTTTAAAACAAAAATTTAAATCCTACTACAATGGTTTGAATGTATTCCCTCCAAAATTCATGTTGAAATTTAATCCCTATGGTGTCAGTTTAAAGAGGTGGGACCTTTGGGAAAGTGAGTCAAAAGAGTTCTGTCCTCATGAACAGATTAGTACCTGAGAAAAGGGACAGAGGGAAGTAACTTAGCCCCTATTTTTCTTTCCATCCCTTCTGCCATGTGAGGACACAACTTTTGTCCCTTATGGAGGATTCAGCAACAGGGCACCATCTTGGAAGCAGAGACCAAACCTGTGTAACTGAAACAAACTTACATCTGTTTGCCCACACACAATGGAAAGTCAATCACTGAAGCATCAGGTTTTTGCAGGAAGGTTTATTGTCAGGTGGCCAAAACAAGAAGACAAGAGTCACACTCCACGTCCCAGAGCTGGAGGTTGAGGCAGATTTTATAGTCAGAGGTTAATGAGGCATGATCTGATGGGACCTTGCAATGGGGTGATGCCAGGAGCCGTGCTCTGACTAGATCCTGCCATGGGGTGATGCCAGGGTTTAGACCCTGGATCCTGCCGTGTGGTATCTGATTCTTAATTCAGTCCCCACTCCTTGGCCCAAACACTTAGGTTCTATCCATGACTACATGTTTGGTTCATCTAGGCATGTTCAGATTATGTGACCTTCAATCAAGGGATACTTAGAAACTAAAAAACAGCTCACAACTTTGTTGCATAAAAGTTGAAGCAGGTTGGTCTGATGCAGTTATATTTCACCATGCATCAAACCTGCTGGTGCTGTAATCTTGCACTTCCTAGCCTCCAGAACTACAAGAAATAAATGGCTGTCCTTTATTAATTACCCAGTCTCAGGGCTTGGCGCCTATGGCTCAAGTGGCTAAGGCGCCAGCCACATACACCTAAGGTGGCAGGATCGCATCTCCAGCCCAGGCCCGCCAAACAGCAATGACGGCTGCAACCAAAAAAAAAAAATGGCCGGGTGTTGTGGGGGGCGCCTGTGGTCCCAGCTACTTGGGAGGCTGAGGCAGGAGACTTGCTTGAGCCCAGGAGTTGGAGGTTACTGTGAGCTGTGATGCCATGGCACTCTACCCAGGGGGACAGCTTGAGGCTCCGTCTCAAAAAAAAAAAAAAAAATTACCCAGTCTCAGACAGTTTGTTACAGCAGCATGAACAGATGGAGACACCTACTACAGGTACTCATTTGCCTCCTACTGTTTTGTTTTGTTTTGTTTTTTAGTAAGAGAGTTACTGAACAAATATTAATTGAGTGTCTACTCTGTGCTAAGAAGTGTGCTAGGCACTGGACATAGAAAAACAAAAAAGAGAAGATACAGTCCCTCTCAGGGTGAGTATGAAGTGTTATGAAGAAGACGTCTGTTAAAGAAATGATAACATATGTAAGTGTGTAATTATCACAAATGCTAGGAAAGGAAGGAATAAGGTGCTGTGCAGACAAGTAGCACATTCCTGGCAGACATGTGTTTGCCTCTCTAGGATCCATTCTTCCTGCTTCCTCTAATTCCCATTTTGAGTTTGGAACTAATATCACTGTCTCATGGTGACAATGACTGGTTCTAAAATAGACATATGCTCAGAGTCACATAACTCAAGCCAATAAGACTAAATTCTGGGACACTTTTTGAAACCCTCTTAGAGTAGAGTAGACCCTCCACTCTTCTTACTAGTTTTGAATGTGAAGGAGGAAGCTGGAGCTGCTGCAGCTATTTTAGCATCTGGAGGATGAACTTCTCTATGGAGCCAACGTCAAGGAAACTGAACCAAGGGGTGGAGAGATGAGCAGGTCTTGGTGACACTCTCTGAGCCCTGGATCAAATAAAGCTGATGCTGGATATTGTGGTTACTTGAACTAGTTTGGATTGTCACTTGTGACCAAGATGATTTAAGACCTAAGTGAGTCAGGGAATCCTTAAGGATTCAGAATAGGAGACCAAGAAATGAGAGACCATTTAAAGCTTGCACAAGCAGAGAAATGGTGAGATCATGTTCTAGAGGTCTGCATTAATAATCCCATTTGCTGCAATGTGAAAACACCATGGTAACAGAAGAGACAGGATGGGGAGAGACTTACTAAGAGGTCTAAACTATTTCAAATGAGAGGTGATATGGTTGCTTCGATTAGGATGGTCATAATGGCTTTCTCACTTAATGTTATATTCTGGGAATTTCACGATATCAATTTCTAGTTGCAAGTAAAAGATACTTAAAGGACATATAATAGTCCATTCTTGAGCTATTCACATTCTATTTTCTTATAAATGAATAATAGAATTCCTGGAAGCTATGGCTTTACAAAAAAATACAGAGATTATTTATAGTTATCATTTTACAACTACTACAACAGAAATCTTGGGCAGGCTCAGCACCTGGCACTCAGTGGTTAGGGCACCGGCCACATACACTAGGGCTGGCAGGTTCAAACCCGGCCTGGGCCTATTAAACAACAATGACAGCTGCAACATAGCCAGGCATTGTGGCATGTGCCTATAGTCCCAGCTACTTTGGAGGCTGAGGCAAAAGAATTGCTTAAGCCCAAGAGTTTGAGGTTGCTGTGAGCTATGTTATAGCACTCTACTGTGGGTGACATAGTGAGACTGTGTCTCAAAAAAAAAAAAAAGAAAGAAAGAAAAGTTACCTAGTATCTATTGTCACAACCTAGATGGAACTGGAGACCATTTTTCTAAGTGAAGTGGCATAAGACTTGAAAAACAAATACCACATGTACTCACTATTAAATTAGAACTAATTGATCAATACTTATTCAGGCACATGGAAGTAATGCTCAACAAGAGTGAAGTCGGTGGGGTATGGGTTAAGTTATTTCACTTCTGACTGGTACAATGCATAAATCTTGGGTGAAAGGCACATTTACAACTTTGACTTAAAATGCACAAAAGCAAATTATGTAACCAAAATGTGTGTACCTGGTAATATTCTGAAATAAAAAAAAAAATTGTGTTCAACCTTCTAGTTATAGCAGAATACATTTATAAACATTAAATCTTTTTTAACCAGTAGTCATGGCAGGCACCTGTAGTCTCAGCTGCTCTGGAAGCTGAGGTGGGAGGATCATTTGAGGCCAGGAGTTTGAGACCAGCCTGAGCAACACAGCAAGACTCCACCTCTACAAAAATAGGAAAATCATCCATGTATGGTGGCACTCAACTGTAGTCCCAGCTACTTAGGAAGCTGAGGCCAGAGGATCACTTGAGCCTAGGAATTTGAAGTTGCAATGAGTTATGATGATGTCACTGCACTCCAGCCCAGACAACCAAGGAAAGAAAGAAAAGAAAGAAGGGAAGGAGGGAGGGAAGGAGAGAGAGAAGGAGGGAGGGAGGGAGGAAGAAAGGGAAGGAGGGAGGGAAGGAGGGAGGGAGGGAGGGAGGGAAAGAAAGGGAATTACAACCTAAAAAAGTTCCAGCACCCAAAGTGCTGGCTTCTCGCCCCTTAAGTTGCTGTCCAGAGTAAATGGGCATGAGGACTAACCAGTGACTCCCCTCATGGCTCTAGTCAACTTCCCCCCCGCCCCGCTCCTAAACTGTTTTCCTTGTATTTCAACACTTCCTTCCCTTTCTGCCCTCTCAGCTTTTCACTGAGAAAGTAGAAACAATCAGGAGAGAACTTCCTCGTCATTAACACCTCATCCTGGAGACCAAATGTCTCCTCCTCCCACCTCTCCCATTTTCTCCTCCCTCCCAGCCTGTCTGTGCAGACCCTGTCCACCCTCCACCATGGGAGGACACAGCATTCAAGGAGCCACCTTGGGAGCGGAAACTGGACACTCAGCAGACAACAGATCTGCCAACACCTTGATCTTGGACTTCTCAGTCTCAGAAGTGTGAGAAATAAATTTCTTTTCCTTACCAATTACACGATCTCTGGTATTATGCTATAGCAGCGTGATGGACTAAGATGGCCTCATATTCCCTGCTACCAGTCACCCTATTTCTTGGCCACCCCAAGTAACATCTCAGACTGACTTTGTACTGCACATGGTCTCATCGTGTGTGCTTTTAAACCCACTCCCATTAGGCTTTTGCCCACAGGACTCCACCAGATCCAGCACTGAGACCATCAGTGACGTCACCACTGCACTTGTAATGCTCAATCGAATGGGCAGCACTCAGCCTTCACTTCCTTCCATCTCTCTGCAGCCTCTGGGCGAGCTGCTCCCCACCACCCCCCAGATTCATGGCCTCCATGGCACCCCTCTCTGGGCTGTCCCCCACTTCACTGGGCATGACTCTTGGGTTTGCTGAATCCCCCTTGTCTTTCTGACCCCTACATATTGCCATACCCAGGCTCAGTCTTTGGACAACTCTGGTCTGCACACTCTATCCCTAGCTGGAATATGAAAAAAAGTTAGAAAGGGGGTATTTTAAAGTTGCCAGTGTAGGTTTCGACCAGTCTTTGGAAAGCGTTCATGCCAGTCAATTAACTTAGATGAGGATACATCTGGGGTTTTGAGTCAGGATGACGGGGGTAGGCTACCAGGCAAGGGAGTTAATAGCGTGTGACAGGAACAAAGCTGGGCCAGCAGGAGATGGTCTTGAGAAGGTATTTAGCCTCCAGGCATGGGGACATAGTGCCAGGAAGAGATGTTCAAACATCTATAAGCTCAGTGGAGCAGGACTTCAAATGTATTTTTGATACTTGAGAAGAAACTTGTAATCTGGTCAAGAAATTCTGAGTCTGTGTATGACTTAATTCATAGACACATGTGCACATATACACACACACATATACACACACACACACACACACACACACACATATACACACGTATCCCTGATGGAAGCAGAAATTCCTCAAAGATTTAGTTCCTCTGGTTTCTGGCTTATATGTTCATTGAAATTAACCTCCAGAGAAGGCGGGAAACACACTTACAAGTTGTTTCCATTTGCACACGGGCATGTTTACCAGATGCTGTGCACCAAATCTGTGGAAAGAGGGGTGCAAGCCCAGAGCCAGAGTCATGGGAGAGCCGGACAGAGCCCTGAGGACGGTGCAAAGCCAGCGAGTCCAAAGCTGCAGGTTAGTCAGGTGTGGGTGTTCCCTGTGTGGGTTGCCTTGAGTGGGTCCCTCCATCTGCAGAAGGCCTGGACTGCCAAGCCTCATCAGTCCATCCACAAATTAATTCTGTCCATTGTTTCTATAGACCACAAATTCACTTTAAAAACAAAAGGAATAAAAAAATGAAACATAACTACATACACATCACCAGGAGTGATCTGGCCTATTGTTTCTTGGCATCTTGAAGGATCCTTGCAGACTTATCTGTGAGAATGTGAAATACTTAAAGAATGGGACAAACATCCATAGAGTTACCATCATCTCTACCCCAAAGGTATGAGAGTATCTTAATCCAGATTACAGTATTCAAATTGTTATTCTTATCACACTGTAAATGCTAGATGGTCTTCGGCCTTTTGATTACTAAGAAGAAAAAGCACTGTACCTACTATATATTTTTTATTTTAATCTTAAGTGTATACAGTTAAGGGATATGTTTGTAGAGCTTTTTAGTTTTTTTGTTTTTGTTTTTACAACAGACCACTGCTAAAGGCCGGCAGCTGACAGTGTCACCTTCAGTTAGCCAAGAAATCACCAGGACGCCAGGGAACCAACTTATTCACCACAACTGCTAGCAATAAAAGAGTTAAAAAAGAAAAAAGGTATTTGTTCAAAGGCTAAGAGGGCCTTTGCTCTGCGATTATGCAAAACCCTCCCTGATGGTTCTTGAATTCTTTTTTATTTTATTAAATCATAACTGTGTGCATTCGATCCTGCAATTCCTCTACTAGGAATTCCTTAACAATAGTCTTTGGAATCTGCAAATAGACAGGATTTACTCGGCCTTGGTGAAACAAGAGTTGTTGGGAAATGAACAGGGTCTTTAGGAACAGAGCCGGGCCCTGGCAGTAATCTGGTTAAAGGCTAACTAAACCAAAGATAAGTGCACAGGGCGGGGCATCCCCTCTGGTCAGTCCTGCTGAGTACACAGCACTTCAACAAAGCATGCTGATGGTTATCAGCGCTATGCCAAAAAGAAAAAAAGAAGTGGCCTGCAGATGCTCCTTAGATGTCGGCTTGCAGTTACAGTCACAGATAAAAATGCAGTGCACACCCGGGTGGCAGGTGTGGAGTGAGACTTAGAGCCACTGAAGCCTCAGAGCATGACCTGAGGACCAGCCTTTGATTCCATCCTATAGTCAGAGCTGGCAGACTTGGCTTCCTCACTCAGGTACCATTTCTGACCGCCTGACATTCTGCATTTCCTCACCACCCACATCAATCCTGCTGGAATTCTGTGCTCACTCAGTTCCCCTACTCCCGGAAGAGCCGTGGCTGTTAGGCATGCACGGTGGCCCACAACAGGAGGAGCGGAGGGTGACGCTGATGGGTCACCTGATACACAAACAGACAAGGGATGCCCTGGGCCAGTTCGGGGCTGAGCATAAGTGCCGAGTCACTAGATAAATACAGTAGGACCTCCATAGTTAACCACCTCCTTAAGTTGACCTAATTGGCATAGACTGGACATGCACCACATGGATGTATCAGTATTGGAGACATAGCTTCTTAGGTTGACCACCTCCATATACTGGCTAGTTTGTTACAGTCCCTTGCGTGGTCAACTTACGGAGATTCTGTATTATTAATGTATATATTAGGAGGGGACTGACTCTCAAGGCCAGTGATTCAAAATCCAGCACTCTGAGGTGGGCTGAGGTAGAGGACAATCAGAGTCACCTACCCTCAAGTGAGCTGGAGCAGGGAAGGGACTGGGAGCTGACTCCTGCCCTGGGCAATGTATGTCCACAGGTCTGTGCTGAGCCCTGGCGTTATCTTGTGGGAGGAGAGGCGTATCTGAGCCCTGGTCCGGCTGCTGCTTCTCCCAGCCAAGTGACTTTGGACAACATGGTTCTTAACCTCATTGTGTCTCAGTTTCTCATCTGTCAAGTGAGGGTGACAATTCCTATGGCTCTTAGAGATGCCAGCAGGATTAAATCATCAGTACTCGAGAACTATAGCTGTTAGTAGTAGTAAATTTTAATTAGTAATAACCTTACAAAAAAGCCGGCTTACATACTCACTGATCAAAATCCCATTTCCAAAGCGTGCTAAGACGCGCCTTCTTAAAAGCAATGGCGGAGCTGAGCGGGAAGTCCTGGGATGTCACCAGCAGTGCAAGCCAGCCGTCCACTTCATGTGAAACTTGCACACGTGAGCAGAGTTTGGGGGATCACATGGGGCACAATACAGTTCTGCAAGCTAGTAAGATACTGGTGTCCAGTGGATCTGCCAACGTGGAGATTAACTGTTAACGTCAGCAGACTGTTTCCAACATTCAGAAATGTGTGTGAGAAAATATTTCCCTTCTTCTGTTAAAAGTGACCGGGTACTTTGCCTTCTCATTTGTGTCCTGTGACTCAACACTATGTCATCATGAACATCTAGCTACATGTTGGCTTTTTCTAGTATGGGTCTAAAAGGCGTGTTAATAGTTTATAGGTCCTGGCTATAAATCTGATCTTTAAATCAAACATTCCACCTTTTTGACCTGGTATTTTAAGACATAGGTGAAGTGAACACTTGCCAAGAATGCACTCAGCGTGGAGACTTTCTCTGCAGGAGGATCCCCCCATCTGTTTGCTTCACCCACATTCTTTGCCCTCACACTTGTTTGCTCTCTTGCCCCACAGTTTGGAAAATACAGAGGTTGTTCCAGGTGTACAAATTATCTCTGTGTCATCAGTGAGAAGACTGAGACTCAGAATAGTTAAACAGCCTGTGAAACTTCTTGCTGGTAAAACACAGACAGCCTGGGATTCAAATTGAGGTTATCTCCCCTCCCAAGCCTATTATCTTTCCACTGCTAATACCTTGAGGCCTCTGGCCTGGGTTTTATCCAGACTTTGAGCTGTCCTTTATTCTTATCCACTGCATTCCCAACTCATTTGGCTGCATGGCTTCTACCCAAACCTTTCTATGTGTATGGCAAGATTCTGAAGAGGGTTCCCTGTCCTGCTCACCATGTTCACACCTCTTCTCTAGCCTGAGGTACAGAGTTGCTGTCCTGGACACAGGCCACGGTACAACTGATTAGAAAAGAGATCTCAAATACCCATGGGCCAAGCCCTGCTGGGGCCTTGGGAAGCCATGAGAAGGTCCGTCTCCTCTCATACAGCCATGCACCTCAGGCTTGGTGCACATAGCACAATGACAGCTGGCATGCCAACCCCACAGGAAACTTGTTCAAGCTTATGGTGCAGTGACCTTCAACTCTACTCACAAGGCTTTGGTTCTAGTCCTGCCTTATTGCATATTACCTGTGCAACTTTGGACTAATTTCTTAACCTCTCTGTACCTCACCTGCTTACTGAGGTGTAAATGGAGATAACATAAGTACCCAACTCAGAGTTTTGTTATAAGAATTAACCACAGTAAAAACACCTGGAAAGTGTTCAGCACGGTTGCTGGTATCTAGTAAGTGTTTAATAAATATTCACTGGTCTTATTGATGCTGTCAACGTCTGTGAACCAGTGTCCTAGGCAAACGTAAAGACCTTACATGAATTGCACCTGCTCCAGGCCCAGATGAGGAGCTAGAATTCTGACTCTCCCTCTTTGCCCGTGACAACCACATTCCAGGGGCTCCAAAGTGTTTTCAGCCCAAATGCTCAGACTCAGTTCCCTGATAAGAAGTGAATCCCTGAGGGTTGCTAGATAGAGAATACCAGATTCAAGGCAGAGGCTATACCTCACATTCTAGCATAAATGACTAGAAACCTTGCAGTAATTATCAATTTACTGATGATCATTCAATGTTTAGAGATTCTTTTTTTTTTTTTTTTTTTGCAATTTTTGGCCAGGGCTGGGCTTGAACCCATCACCTCTGGCATATGAGGCCAGCGCTCCACTCCTTTGAGCCACAGGCGCCACCCAGATTAGAGATTCTTAAAACCACTTTCCTTGTTCACAAGCACGTCATCCACTTCCCATTATGTATTTTGTTATTAAGCCCAATTCAGCAATTCCAGATTAAATACCTACTCAATGCTGGGCACCGTGTCAGGTGCACCGAGAAAGGAAGCAGATGGCGAGTGCATAATCCAGTGGAGAGACCAGCAAAAAACCCACACACAGACAAAAATGATGTAACTGGGGACTGGGTAAGTTCTGTGATGGATAAAACCAGGGGCCAGTGATACAAAAAAATGGAGAACTCACTTAGATGGGGAATTCTAGGAGTGATTCTCTGGAAGAAACTTTTTTTATTTTGAGACAGAGTCTTACTTTGTAACCTCATGGTAGAGTACCCTGGCATCACAGCTCACAGTAACCTCAAACTCGTTGGCTTGCCTTAAATGATTCTCTTGCCTCAGCCTCCCAAGTAGCTGGGACTACAGGCACCCGCCACAATGCCCACTTATTTTTTTGTTGTTGTTGTCATTGTTTTTTTAGCAGGCCCTGTCCGCTTTTAAACCTGCCAGCCCTGGTATATGTGGCTGGCATCCTAACCACTGAGGTATGGGCAAAGAGGCATTTAACTGAAGCCTGATCATGAACCTGCCAGGTGAAGGGGAGGGGAGGGAGGACAGGTGAGCGCCTGAGGAGCCAAATGAAGGCAAGAACAGGTGACAGGAGATCCTGATCCCAGGTAAGGCAGGCCTGCACTCTGACAAAGAGCTAGGATTCTATTCGAAAAAAAATGTTCATCTTTTAGCTTACGGTGCAAGATGGCACCCCAATCTCATTAGTTCTCATCATTAAAGAATTTGTGAACAGAACCCTTGTTCCACACTGCCCCAGTCCCTTCTTCTTGAATCCTTTTCCAAGGGGTGTCACCTTTCCCAGGCCTTGGCAGCAGAGTGCGTGTTTACCCAAGACTCCCTCTGCAACACAGGAAATCATTTGGGGGGAGGTGGTTCAGACAGTTCTCTTGCATAAAATTTATACTTCCAGCAAAATGAAGGCTGAATATTAGCTCCGAGATGGATATCTAAATGAATTACACAGAGCAGCAGATAAACATTCACTATTTTTGTCCTAGATTTTAAAGACTAAATTCTAACAGTCTTAGGAGAATTAAGTGCAAATGACTTTCAGCAAAGACCAAGGTTATTTTAGTCCAAGGCAGGGCAATGGAGACCTCCTGTGTTCATTCTGAGTAATAGCTGCTAGTAAGAACCCTTGCTTCCTCTTTGAACTAAAGAAAATCAGAGGTATGACATAGAAAAAAATGTTTCTTATACACCAGGGCCACTCTTAGGAATTTCATTCATTCATTCAATTAATATATTTTGTTGGCATCTTTCCAAATATCACTTAACAGGCAAGGGAATCTGCTCTCTGGACCTCAGCGTTATCATCTGTAAAGTCAGTAAGTTTTGGATCATATGCAGTCCAGGGGCTTTTTCAATTCAAAATTTTGGCATCTGTGATGACAAATGGAGACCTGGGTTCTAGTCTTGCTTTGATTGGAGTAAATCAAGTCACCGAGCCTCACCTGCTCTCAGGGCCCTCAAATGCAAAGGTTGGGGGTTGGATTAAGTGTCCCCTGGGCATTTTTGCAGCTACTTTAAATTTGTGACTTCAAAATTTCCAGCCAACTTCATGAACTTGAAAGAGGCACCGCCACCCAAGCCTATGGCCATGCCCAAGCTTGATCTCAGGCTAGGATGGCTCCCTTAACACTGTGGTTTCTGTCCCCAAGAGAAAGAGCATAAAAGCCAGTCAGGAACCAGACAAGAAGGATCCAAACCCGAAACCAGGGAACAAACTGGAGCTTTTCAGACACTGCCCCACCAGGCAGAGCTGGAAACTGGGCAGAGCCCGTCACCACTGTCCTTCTCTTGACGAGGTTATCCAGACCCCACTAGCAGCCAGAGATGAGGCCTCTCAGACTTATTAGTCATTAAATTTCTGATCTTCTGGACCAGTCTGGCACATAGAAATAGCTTACATTTAACGGGCATTGTATATGTGGCAAGCAGTGTTCAAAAAATCTTGAATTGTACCATTCAGTCTTCTTAAACACATTCTGGAGGTAGTTGATTCCCCTCACCTTACAAACAGAAGTCAGAAGACAGATGTTAAATGATTGGCCTTAGCTCACAGGCTTTAGAGGAGGATTCCAATCCAGGTGGTCAGCTGTGTAGCGCTCCTCCTAACACCCTCCAACCCCTGCTCCCATGAAACCACATGCAGTGAGAGTAAGATGGAGTCAGTCAGGCTGGGGCAGACACGACACAGCTGGTCTGGTTGGTTTGGGTCCTGCCTGACCTTCACCCCCTGTCTCCCAGTCTCACTGTTTCATAAATTTAGCTCCCACCCTAAAAATGCCTATCCTGAGTAGTTTATGTGAATTGATTTAGATTAACTTTTGTGTGTGTGTGTGTTTTATTAAATCATAACTTTGTACATTGATGCGTTTATGGGGTTCAAGATACTGCTTCAATATACAATGTGAAATGCTTACGTTGAACCAAGTAACACATCCAGCACAATTATACTTATTTCTTAATAGTTTTGAAATGTACCATTGCATCATGCACATTAGGTGAGGTCCCCCCAAATACCCTCCCTTCTCTCATATCCCCCTTCCCCTCCCCTCTCTCTCATCTTCCCTTCTACTTTCTGGACTATAGTTATGTTTTGCCATCCATATGAGTGTGTAGGTGGTTATATATTGATTTCATAGTAGTATTGAGTACATTGGATACTTTTTTTTCCATCTTGAGATACTTTACTGAGAAGAATATGTTTCAGCTCCATCCAGGTAAACATAAAAGATATGAAGTCTCCATCTTTTTTAAGGCTGCATAGTATTCCATGGTGTATATATACCACAATTTGTTAATTCAATCATGGGTCAACAGGCACTTGAACTGTTTCCATGTCTTGGCTATTATGAATTAGGCTGCAATAAACATTCTGGTGCAAATGTCTTTGTTGTAAAATAATTTTCAATCATCTGAGTATATACCTAGTAGAGGAATTACAGGATCAAAGGGTAGGTCTATTTTTAGTTCCTTGAATGTTATTCAAACTACTTTCCAAAAAGATTGTATTAGCTTGCATTCCCACCAGCAGTGTAGAAGTGTCCCTTCTCTCTGCATCCAAACCAACATCTGTGGTTTGGGGATTTTGTGATCTGGGCTAATCTTACTGGAATTAGATGATATATCAAACTGGTTTTGATTTGCATTTCTCTGATGATTAAGGATGATGAGCATTTTTTCATGTATTCATAGGCCATGCACCTGTCTTCATCGAGAAGTTTCTGTTCAAATCTCTTGCCCACATAGAAATAGGATTATTTATTCGTTTCTTATTGATTAGTTTAAGTTCTCTGTAGATTCTAGTTATCAGACCTTTGTCAGAAGCATAACCTGCAAAAATCTTCTCCCATTCTAAAGGCTGTCTGTTTGCTTTACTTACTGTGCTCTTGGCTGTGCAAAAGCTTTTTAGTTTGATCAGATCCCAGTAATGTATTTTTG
>CAUYQV010170898.1:0-24215 GCA_963574575.1 Galagoides demidoff | reverse complement strand
TAACTACAGCAAAACAATAGCCAGGCATTGTGGCATGCTCCTGTAGTCCCAGCTGTTTGGGAGGCTGAGGCAAGAGAATCGCTTAAGCTTAAGAGTTTGAGGTTGCTGTGAGCTGTGACGCCAAAGCACTCTACTGAGGGCAACATAGTGAGATTCTGTCTCAAAAATAAATTAATAAAATTAAATTAAAATTAAAATACAAAAACTGAGGCAAGGGCACTACTTGAGCCCAAGAGTTGGAGGTTGCTGTGAGCTATGATGATGCCATGGCACTCTACCTAGGGTGACATCTTGAGACTTTGTCTCAAAAATAAAAAACAAAATAAGAGACTCAATGCCCATAACTCAGTGGTTAGGGCGCTGGCCACATATACCAGGACTGGTGGGTTTGAACCTGGCCCAGGCCAGCTAAGCAAAAATGACAACTGCAACAAAAAAATTGCTGGGTGGCGGCATTGTGGCAGGTGCCTATAGTCCCAGCTGCTTAGGAGGCTGAGGCAAGAGAATTGCTTAAGCACAAGAGTTTGAGGTTGCTGTGAGCTATGCTGCCATAGCACTCTACCCAGGGTGACATGGTAAAACTGTCTCAAAAAAAAATAAAAATAAAAATAAAAAGTAAATAAGTAAATCAATTAAATGAAATAAGAGTCAGACAGTAGAAAGTAGCTAGGATTCTCTCTTGTTTTATGCCTTTGTTCCCTTCTTTCCTTGCTTTCTCTATAGACGGGCTCCCTTTATAGGGGGCCTGTGGAAAGCTCTTAAATTCATGTGTTAAAGTCCCAGGAGGGTTTTTTACCTTCCTCTCAACCAACCCCTCCTTCTGCAAATTCCAAATTCTCAGAAAAAGAGATTCTGACTGATCTACCCTCGGTAGGATGGCCATTGGTGGCCCAGTTAACTGCATCCAGTGTAGCACGGTCACTCAGCAGAAATACAGCTGCTAGGAGCCATGCATGTGGGCGAGATAGGCAGACTCGGAGAATAGGAGCTCAGCAAACATCACTACATGAAGAAACAAAAGGTTTGTTTGTTTATTTATTTATTTATTTTTCTTCTTTGACACAGAGTCTCAAGCTATCGCTCTGGGTAGAGTGCCGTGGCATCATTGCTCATAGCAACCTCCAACCCTTGTCCTCAAGTGATCCTTTTTGCCTCATTTTTTTCTATTTTTAGTAGAGATGGGGTCTTGCTTTTGCTCAGACCGGTCTCAAACTCATGAGCTCAAGCAATCTACACGCCTTGGTCTCCCAGAGTGCTAGGATTACAGGTGTGAGGCACCACTCCTGGTCCAGAGGTTTATTTAAACATTTCTGTGTTTATTTATATATTGCCTCATTTTCAAAAGAATGATTTGAGGCAGGGATGTAGAATTGGGCCCCACATAAGAAGTAGAGATTGGAAGAGACAAGCTGGAAGGGATGTGTTATTACATATCATTTCTTCCTTTTCTAGTTTGCTGCTGTTCAGTTTTCCACGAACTGCCAAATACAATTTAATTTCTCGTATTATGATAGAGTGAAGGACCCAGATGTTCTGCTAGCCAAAGTAGAACACATGCGTGAGCTGACCAACACCTTTCGTGCCATCAACTATGTTGCGTGAGTTCCACTTTGCAGGAGAGAATATATCCATTCATTTGTTCTGTAAGCTAACTTCTTTCAGTTGCTAGGTATAGGAACTCAGTAGGTAGGTACAGCAAGGGGTGGTTTATTGTTTGAATTTAAGTGAAGCAATTTTTGCTCAGGTTCTTTTGGTTGTAAGTAACAGAAATCTACTCTATACTAACTAAATCTCAAAGGGAAATTATTGCAAGGAAAGCTCAATGAACCCTTGGACGGGAGGTATTGACAGGTCTCATGAAAACTAGAACCAGGACTTAGAAAGTGCTCATGACCCATGGCAGGCGCAGTAGACTCACATAGTATATGGGGATCAGCTTTTGAACTCAGGGAATGAATAAAAATCTCATATAGTATCCAATGTACACACGTCTATTATGAAATTAATTTATACCTTTTATATGAAACCTATAACCTAATAACAGCCTAAGAATATGGGGAGGAGGGAGGGAGAGCGGTGAGGGAAGGGAGAGGGGAGGGAGGAATGGGTGGAGGGAGGGGGATTGGAGGGATCACTTCCATGGTTTATCTTACAAGGATACAAGTGAATCTTTCTAAGAGTAGAATATGAACGTTTTAACACAATAACTAAGAAAATGACATGAAGGCTATGTTAACCAGTTTGATGGAAGTGTTTTGGATTGTGTGTGAAAACACCACACTGTACCCCAGAAGTGCATTAAAGTACATAGTTACCATTCAATAAAAAAAAAAGAAAGAAAGAAATGTAATGTTGAGAAAGCAGAAAGAATACATGAGTAAAAACAGAGTTTTGAAAGAGCCCAGAGGAAAAAGTTTAATGGAGGCCATGGCTTCTGGGAAAGAAGCCAAACCAAGTCCTGAATGATGAGTAGGAGACAAGAAAGGCAGCAATTGGCACCCAAAGAGATGGACATGTGCAGAGGAATATATACCACACATGCTATCTACTTTAGAAATTACAATTAATTAAGAAATATTTCAAAATAAAATACAATATTCAGTGTGTCAAACAATAGTATTATGTGTCAGATTGGATTCTCCAAACATAGCAACAGCTCTTCCACACATTGCACCTGACAAAGACTACTATTTGTGAAGTATGTGTGGTGGGAAAGATGGTTGCTGAAATTAATTTTAGACATGCATTTGAAGTGCCAAGTGTACTTATTCAGAAGGAAGCTGGCTATATAATCTAAGTCAAGGTACATGTTTTGAATGAAAATGGGGAGTAGGGAAACATGAACATCATGGTGGCAGAGGAAGTCATGAGAATGGAAGGGATTTCCCTAGGCATTTCATATTTGGAAAAGAGAAAATAACGAAGATGACAACCTTGGAAACACCAACATTAAATATAAATGTAAGGGAAGAAGATAAACAGAAAAAACTGAATTGTGGCCAGAGAAAAACCCTGAGACACTAATAATTTGGTAAACTCACAATCTGCACATCAGGAATTTTGGAATATGGCTCTGGATCATTTCACAATGTTGCCATCATGATGTCATCTGGAAGTTTGAATAGGCCCAGAAGATCTACTTCCAAGATGTCTCACTTATAAGGCTGATGTCAAGGAAGCCTCCGTTCTTCACTTGCAAACCTCTCCATAAATGAGAGTTGCAATATAACAGCTAAATTTCTCCAGATTGAGTGATCAAGGAATAGAAGAAGCTGTAATGTCATTGGGGCCTAGTCTGAGAAGTCATACATTTTTATCTCCTCACTACATAACTGGTTGTGCAGATCAGCCCCATTCCATGTGATCTGAGACTACCCAAGGTACAAATAACAGAAAATGAGTAGACTCAAGGGTAGCTGCCACACCAAAGAAGAAGATGATCTAAAAGGGTGAGTAGCCCTCTGGGTAAAATAGAAATCCTTTTCTACATGGCCACACATTTTGCCATTCAAAATACTTTACTCTAGCTCGGCGCCTGTGGCTCAATTGGCTAAGGCACCAGCCACCTACACCTAAGGTGGTGGGTTCAAATCCCCAGCCTGGGCCCGCCAAACAACAATGATGGCTGCAACCAAAAAATGACGGGGCATTGTGGCCGGCGCCTGTGGTCCCACCTACTTGGGAGGCGGTGGCAGAAGACTCGCTTGATCCCAGGAGTTGGAGGTTGCTATGAGCTGTGATGCCATATCACTTTACCCAAGGGGATAGCATGAGGCTCCGTCTCAAAAAAAAAAAATACTTTACCCTCTTTCTTGATTACATCATACATTTTCACTTTTTTTTTAAACTATTATTTACTCAATTTCTCTCAACTGAAAGTCCTTCTACATTTTCCTCTTTTCCGTTTTTTTATTTTCCAAATCCCCTTCATACTTCACAGTTGAATTTTAAACTAATAATTTTTATTATTTCATCTGATAAGTCACCATGATCTCTTCCATCTGTAAGCAACACTTTGCATCTCACTTGTGCATTTATTCATAAATAGTTATTGAGCATTGGCAATATGCCAGGAGCTAGTCCAGGAAGTATGGATACAAAAATAAGCAAACAGAAATTTTTTACTCGTGGATTTTATATTCCAATGAGGCAGAATAAAATAAATAGTTGCCTGTAATAACTGAGGTGGAAATATAGGCTGTGACAACAAATAAAGCTCAGTTATGAGAAATAGTGGGATAGTAGAGCGTAATTTGAGGTAGGGTTATCAGGTAAGACCCCATGGAGAAAAAAAATTTTGGGAGAAACCCAAATTAGAGAGAGAAAAGCATTTAGAAGCAATATATCAATAAAAACATCAACACAACAAAACAAGATATAAAAACCTTATAGTTCACTAATCTACTACCACCTAACGAATTATCTCCAAGTTAAACAGGTTTAAATTTTCCATGCTTCTCTTTTCTTTTCCTTTCCTTTTTCTTCTCACATGTTTGCAATTCTGGCAGAGAACTTGACTGTGTTCTACCAATACCATCTCAAGTATTTGATTGAGGCTAGAAAATCTTTTTCTAAGATGACTCACTCACATGACCAGCAATTTGGTGCTTCCTGCCAGCTGGGAGCTTGGTTGCTCCTTTCAGCTGAGAGCCTTTGTTTTGTTTGTTCTACATGAGTTCATTAATGACACTGATTGGGCTTCCTCTCAGAATGGTGAGAGGAGCTTTACCAAGTTCAAGTAAAGAGACAGGAAGTTGAAGTTTTCAGACTCTTAAATCTCAGGCTCATAAACCAGAAGTACCAGCTCTATCATACATTTTTTTGGTTAAGCAGTCTTAGAGACCAAAAATGCCATAGAAAATACAGTTTTGATGATCTTTAATCTACCAGAGTGAGATGCCACATGTCACTTATAGGTGAAAGAGATCACAGTGACTTATCAGATTAAATAATAAAGATGAATTTATTTACAAGTTTATTTACAAACTATTTGTCATCTTTTCTAATATAAAATAGTTCCGAAACTAAACTGTAAATATTATTCAAAGTAGACATTGCCTTAAATTTGGGTCTAATTGGGAATAATATAATAAACACTTTTTAAATGAGCACAAGATATTTATAAGTTTCAGAGGGTTGTAGGAGGTCTCAAATATGATGTATTGATATGAACATTCTTAAAAGTACTCATTTATCTTACTCCTGCTCCTCCTTATGAACAAATACAGGGCTATAGAACCTGACAAGCAATTTATCAACTATGAAAGAAGATAAGTTCTAATTACATACAAATGCATAAAAATTGACTTAAAAATTAGAGATTGCACTGGAATGTATGAAAGACATCATGTGAAATTAGTTATCATATGATAATCCTGAGCATATAAATTAAACCAGTGTCAAGTAATCAACAAATATCATGTAACTGTATATCTTACAACAAAGAAGGGAGTGCTATACTTGCATTGAGTGTAGAAATGGTGCTTTGGCAAGACCAGCAGGCCAATTATGCTGAAAGTTGGGATGATAAGACATAAACAAATATAAATAAGAAAATGTTAGTCGGATAAGGGATGATCTAATAAGGATTATTTATTGGGATGAGTGAAAAGAACTGGGAGATATTAAGATCTAAAGTAGGGAAAACCTTTTATTACTGAAGTAAAATAGTGGGTAAAGAAAGGAGAATGAGATCAAAGGAGACAGATTTTGAAAGTGTGATGGCTTGTCAAGAAAATGCCTCTTTTAGGTTATATCTGGAAAAAAAATTAAATAAGTATTTTGATACGGAAAACTTTAGTCATACAGTTGTAAGATAACTTTTCTATGTCTCCTTTTGTATTTATTTGAAGCAAAAGACTCTTGAACTACACATTTTTTTCAAAGTAGCACTGTCCTTGCATTCTTAAAGGAGGTAACTTTTAAGGTTCTTTTAGCATAAATTCTGATTGTGAGTTTTAGATAAAATTCTGAATATGGTACTTAACTTACTTGTAGATACTGGGAAAATATCCCTTAATATTTTGGCATATAATTTCTCATCTGTAAAGTAGAAATCATAATAGAGTCTTATCTTAGGAAATGGTGTGAAAACTTAGACCTAGATTAGTAAAAGAATGTGATCATTCTATTAAGTAATCAATACATTTCTTTTTTTTTAGATTTATTGCTTCCTAAAAATTCCTTATATGCTGATAGTTGGAGGATAACATTGAGTTCAACAATTCAGAATTCTCACCCCAGGATTCAGTGTTCTCTATAGGTTGATTCCACCCTATTTATTTAACCACATCTTCGACAGTCTCAAACTAAGTGTTCCATTGTCCCTATGAGTCCTATGAATATGGGATGATCCCCCTTTTGAATCTAAAATGTCACACTATGTAATTTAATTCTGAATTATTGGCTGTTGAAATACTTAGAATTGAAAAGATCCGTAGAAATAATTGTTACACTTCCCAATATTTTACATATTTTCAAAAGCAAACAAACATATAAAACAGAACTTAGTCATATTGAGTTGCCCAAGGTCAGTTATATAGAATTTAAATCTTCTAATTCTAGATCTAGCACTTTTTCTATTTTATCATGATGTTGATCTTTATTTCCTGCTAGGATTGCACGTTAATCCCTTCAAATAAAATAAAACATAGCAAAGTAAAATAAAATAAAGACACTATCTGAGTAATTCCTATCTGACCTTATATTTTAGAATCAGCTTGTGCCACAATTATGATAAAGATCTATAGTTTCAAACATATGGGCCTTCTGCGGCAGCATCTACTGTTCCACCACCCCTATCTATTCAAATCAGCTTCAGAGAATATTTTTGTATTTTCTATCTACTTTAATGCATGAGTTTGAGCTTTTAGAATGTGATACTGAGAAGAAAATATTTTGTCCCATGGTAAAGCAGTTTGTTTGAGAAGGTAAAACATGTTCTAGGGCTAGTACCTTTAGTTTTCCTCTCCCATTCTTGGTCTTCTGAAAGAAGGCATCAACTATAAAATTTTGAATGAATCTTTGTTCTGAGCTGTGTGCTGAGGTTTTCCTTAGGCAGTCTATGAGGATATATGCCCAATTTGCATAAGTCTCCTAAGTAAGCAAATAAAACAAAAAGTAGGAAGAAGGAGGGAGACTCAGGATAGTTTTAATCCCAATTAGTAATCTTCCAGATCATGAAGAAACAAACAAATAAAGCTGTAAGTCCCACTCAATTCAGCCAAGTCTATGCTCTCTCAAATATGCTCCTGCTTAAAGCTCTCATTCTGTCATGCAACATTTGCAGGTAAAAATTATATATTTCTTGAGTTTAAAAATAAATTCTTACTCATGTTACAGAAGAGTCAGGGGTTTGTTTTTATCATAGTTCACTTCCCTCTGTGGCTAAGTAACCTTTTTGATGCTGAAATTTCCAGTGGTAATTAGAGTGTTCATGGATTAATTTCAAGCGTGTTAGAACAAACACTCCTTTTCCTGAGTATCTGCCATTTTGAAAATCTCTCTTAAAAAATGCAAGAGGAGACCTAGAACTCATATTAAACAGGATATAATCATTCTTTGTAGTTATCTTATTATTTTTTTTAAAATGAAGATATTAAGGCTCGGAGACACTTTAGGTAACATAGCCAGTGACATAGCAGAGCTGGAACAAGCACCCAAGCCTCCACCCTAAAATCTTCAGCTTTCAAGATGAACTGCAGGTGCTCACAGATAGTCATTCAATTTAATTCATCTGACTCCTGTCCTTCTGGCCTACTCTGACACCAGTTGATTTCCATCTCATATTTTCAATCAATGTTCTATATTAATCACTGTATATCACAAAAATCACATTTCTGATTTTTTTGATGCTGAACAACTTTGTGTTCCTAGGAAAAATGAGGCATGATCCCTGCTCTCAAGATTTCTAAGATGTGAATTTCCATGTACCCTCTAGGAAGACTAAAAAGCAAATCCCACATTTTCCTGAGACACTCATATTAATGCAACCACTTCCATTTACCTAGTTCCTTACCATTTCTCCACCACCAGAAGGCCCACCTATTGCCTCACCAGACTCAGACACTTACTCATACTCTCTTTCTGTCACTTATACAATCCTCTTGATGGCAATTTCTGGCAGCTTTTTTTGCTCAAGATATTTTAGTCTGGAAAAAGTTAAAAGCATGGAAGAGTGCCTTGAGCAACAGTGGCTGCTGTTAAGTGTTTTGGCAGTTTGTCAAGATTTAACCACCTGCCTGGAAGAAGTTTTACACCTGGCAAATTTCACCCCTTCAGTCACCTCCCATCTCTTTCCCCCAAAACTCAGACACTCAGCAACACTGGATTATTCCTGTATGTTATTCATTATGATCTTCATGAAAGTCAAAGGTATTTGACTCTAAAAACCACTATGGAAAAAAAAAAAAAAAAACATACCTTTTTTTTTTTTAATCTCCAATTTATTTTCTTCCGGATGACTGCTTTCCAACATTCCTTCAAACTCGGTATCTGTCTTTGCCAGAACACCTGATGGTTATGTAAGGATAAATCCAAGTGTAAACAGATTCATTCTCCATTTTAATTCTCCTCTGCTCCCCAAAGGAGGTAAACACATAAATAAGTAAAAACAAAAATACATGGATGAAAAATAATTAAACAAAATCTCAAGATCTATTAGAAAGAAATGAATTTGACTGATGCTAAACAGTCCTCCCCTCTCTCCAAACCCACAAAATCATTTTATTTATTTCATTGCAGAAAGAAAATTATACAGGAGGGGGTCTCTTTGTAAGCTGTAGGCACTTGAAGTAAACTATATGAAATTTCATGAAAAAGAGCAGATGCAGTTTTAAACTTGGAGCTCTTGGGTTTTATTAAGAAAAGCTGAACAATAGAGCCCAGTGTCTTAGAGAAGCAAAAGTAAACATTTTAGAGTTGGATCATTCAGTAACCCTGGAAAATTAATTTGTGCTGTGTAGAAACACAACAAATGCTCAATGCCAATGCTGCTGTACGTAGAGAACTGGTTCATTAGTACAGCTGCAGAGGCTGTACCAGCTCCTCAGTGGGCCATCTACATACTTGTACTCATGGCCATGGTCTCAATGGGACCAATTTCACAAAGATGGGAAAGAGGAACAGGAGAGGTACAGTCTAAAAAAATAACTTTCATGGCTTATGCCAGGAATAAGAAGAAGAAAGGGTGACATTTGACATTAGGCCAGAAAAGTGAAGAAAACAGTATTTTGCTTTCTTGAGTATTTGTTTCTTCTGGTCACATATACCTTGAGAATGTTAATTCCTTAAGAGAAGAAGTGCACTGAATATTAGCATTTCATAATTCTCAATCAAGAAGATGCACATTTTCCATTCCCAGTACGCAGACAGTGAACTACATTTTTCAGGATTACACACAGAACTGTAGCTGCTGAAGGAAGCAAGTGAATCCAAGAGCACAATTTCCTTGTTCTGTGGGAGAAATCTCATCTCCATGCACAGAGTCTCATTGTGTCTGTGATAGAGCCAGAACAGCAGCTCAAGTCCTCAAGTCTGATACCTGTGCTTTTTGAATGTTGCTTTGATCTTGTTACCCTGCCTTGTAGGCTACAATTGACCCATCCAAGTTACACATTTCCAAATGCTAGTATATTCTTTTTACAGAAAGTCCACTCTCCAATGTGTCTGCCTTTTCAAACATTACTCATCTATTAAAACACAGAGAAAGGCTCATTTCTTTCCTCAACAATTTTGCCACTCAGTCACATAACACACAGGTATGCCAAAATCCTCACATAATGCATAGGTATTCCTTCATTACAGAAATTGTGAGTGGAGAAATCTTTGTTTACTACCTGCTGCTGCCACAAGGGGCTGGCTTCTGAGTGTTCCTTACATCATCTTTTCTTCTCGGCTTTTTATCTCTAGCTGGACTCCTTATTCATACAGATTAGCAAACAAAGACCAAAAATCACTTTATAGCAAAGATATTTGCACTAGATTGTTCATTGCAGCACAATTCATAATAGCCAAATCATGGAAAAAGCCCAAATGTCCATCAACCCATGAATAAATTAATAAATTATGGTATATGTATACCATAGAATATTATGCAGCCTTAAAAAAGATGGAGACTTTACTTCTTTGTATTCATATGGATGGAACTGGAACATATCCTACTTAGTGAAGCATCTCAAGAATGAAGGAAAAGGTATCAATGTACTCAGTACTATTATGAAAACAATTTACAATCACTCACACTTTCATATGAAGAATAAATAACAACTGTGGCCCGGGATGAAGGAGGGGGGATGGGAGCTAAGGGGGGAAGCCAGATGGAGGAGTGAATGGTGGGATCACATCTATGGTGCATATGGCTAGGGTATATGTAGGATCTATTAAGTATAGAGTATAAATGTCTTAAAACAATAATTAAGTAAATGAGGTCAGGGATATATTAACCAGTACAATGTGAGCATTCAAAATTGTATATGAAATCAGCACATTGTACCCTATAAATGCATCAATGTATACATGATCTACCTATTTATGATTTAATAAATAAAAACAAACAAACAAAAAAGAAAACATAAACTTTTTTTTCTCCTCCTCACCACTTTTTCCTTCTCTTCATTTGACTATAGATATTTTGATTTTTTTTTCCAGAAAGTTAAACACTTCAAAGCAGACAAAACATTTTCAAAGATCAAGTGATGAATGAGTGTGGTCAGAAAGAAGTAGAAAGAAGAAATATGTAAAAGGAATCCACTTTTTTTCCCCATTTCCCACAAAAGGAGGCTTTTTCAAGCTCTGACGGAAGGAGGAGAGAAAGTTATGAAAGTTCCAAACAAGGGACTTGGTTAATGGCAAGATCTTTTAATTAGAATGGCAGTAGGGTATGTGGGCATTGGGTCCCTAGGCTCAGTCAAAATTTCCAACTGCCAAGCATGAATCTAAAGCAGCACAGATTTCTTCAAGTGTTTTCCCTGCACTTTTTTGTAGTATTTTTATAGTTTCAGCTCTTATGTTTAAGTCTTTTATCTAGTGAGATTCTATCTTTGTTAATGGTGAAAGGTGTGGGTCCACTTTCAGTCTTCTACTCACCAGTCAGTTCATCCAGCACTATTTCTTAAATAGAAAATCTTTTCCCCACTGAATGTTCTTGATTGGCTTATTGAAGATCAAATTAGGGTAAGTAGTGGGGTCTGTCTCTTGGTTCTGTATTCTGTTCCATACATCTACCTCTCTGTATTTGTGTGAATACGATGCTGTTTTGATCACTATAGATTTATAATATAGTCTGAGGTCTGGTCACGTAATTCCTACTGATTTGTTTTTATTTCTGAGTAATGTCTTGACTCATTGAGGTTTTTTCTGATTCCATGTAAAACAAAGTATTATTTTTTCAAGGTCTTTAAAATATGGCATTGTTGCTTTAATAGGGATTGCATTAAATGGTATATTGCTTTCGAGAGTATTGACATTTTACAATATTGATTCCTCCCAGCCATGAGCATGGTATGTTTTTCCATTTGTTGACATCTTCAGCTATTTCTTTTCTCAGAGTTTCATAGTTCTCTTTACAGAGGCCTTTTACATCCTTTGTTATGTAAACTTCCAAATATTTCAGCTTCTTTGGCACTACTGTGAACAGAATAGAGTCCTTGACTGTTTTTTCAACTTGACTATTGTTGGTATATATAAAGGCTACTGATTTGTGAGTGTTGATTTTGTAACCTGAGATGCTGCTATATTCCTTGATCACTTCTAAGAGTTTTATAGTAGAATCCCTGGTGTTTTCTAGTTATACAATCATATCATCTGCGAAGAGTGAAAGTTTGATCTTTTCTGACCTTATCCGGATACCCTTGATCTCCTTCCCTAATTACAATGGCTAAAACTTCCATTAAAATGTTAAAGAGCAGTGGAGACAATAGGCAACCTTGCCTGGTTTCTAATCTGAGTGGAAATGATTTCAATTTAACTCCATTTAATATGATATTGGCTATGAGTTTGCTGTAGACGGTCTCCATCAGTTTAAAAAAGGTCCCTTCTATACATACTTTTTAAGTCTTCTGATCATAAAAGGATGCTGGATATTATCAAAAGCTTTTTATGCATTGATTGAGAGAATCATATGGTCTTTGTTTTTTATTTTGTTTGTGTGATGTAATATATTTATAGATATATGTATATTGGACCATCATTGAGACCCTGGGATAAACCAACTTGGTCATGGTGTATGATTTGTTTGATGTTATGCTGGATTCTGTTTGCTAGGATCTTATTGAATATTTTTGCATCTATGTTCATTAATGGTACTGGTCTATAATTTTCTTTTCTTCTGGGGTCTTTTCCTGGTTTGGGCTTCAGGGCAATATTTGCTTCATAGAATGTGTTGGGAAGTATTCATTCTTTTTCTATGCTTTAGGAAAGGTTATAGGTGCTAGTTCCTCATTAAAGGTTTGGTAGAATTCCAATATGAAGCTGTCTGGTCCGAGACTCAAGTGTTCATCAACCCATGAATGAATTAAGAAATTGTGGTATATGTACACCATGGAATATTATGCAGCTTTAAAAAAAGATGGAGACTTCACCTCTTTTATGTTTACATGGATGGAGCTAGAACATACTCTTGTTAGCAAAGTATCTCAAGAATGGAAGAAAAAGTATCCAAGGAACTCAGTCCTACTATGAAATCAATTTATAAACACCCACACTTCCATATGAATGTTATAACTCAACTACAGCCCAAGATGAAGGGGAAAGGTGGGGGGAAGAGGAATAAGGGTAATTGGTGGGACCACACCTATAGTGAATTTTACAAGGGTACATGTTAAATCTAAGTATAGAATATAAATGTCTTAACACAATAACTAAGAAAATGCCATGATGGTTATTTTAACCAGTTTGATGATAGTATTTCAGATTGTATATAGAACTAGTACATAGGACCCCATAATTGCTCTGATGTACACAACTATGATTTAAAAATAAAAGAAGACAAAATAAAATAAAGCATCACAGAGCCTAACAACCTGAAGAGGTTTTTGTACTCAGGAGTGATGGATGGCTCTGAGATAACAAATACATACAGATAGATGATGAGGTATCAGGAATTTCTAAAGCTCTCAACTTGTGCCTAAAATCAGAGAATCACACAGACCTTAGCAAATCACTAAGAATAACTAAGGAAAGTTTTTCAAAACATGGTGGAATGGTGAATAATATTTAGAAAACAATTTGGGTCAGAGATAAAGAAAAGATATTTTTTATACTCCTAAGGTACTCTGCAAATCCTTCCCTCATTTTACCTTGCTAGAATTTAGTCAATTTGGACTTGCAAGGACTGAATGAATGTAACAAATGATTAGGACAAAAGGAAAGCTGGGAGGACATAGTGAATCTCCTTAATAAGATCTTAGCACTGTTGCTTTGAGTGCTCTGGTTTCAACATTGGTACCCTCAACAGCATTTTTTGGCCTCCTAGAACACACTCATCCCTTTCTAAAAAATTCCCATCACCTATGAAGCTCTATAATCCTGGGCTTTCGTTTTCCCTCGGCTATACAGCAGGGATAGTAATCATACTTACCTTTTAGAATTACTGTAAAGAATAAATGAATTAATGCATGCAAGTTACCTAAAACACAGTTTAGAACATAGTAATGCAATCAATAAGTATGAGTAATTCGATTTTATACTGTTGTCTTCTCCATAAATTTTCTTGTTTGGGAAGGCATGAATGGTTGTGTTAGTTCTTTGATACATAAATTGTTTTACAAAGATGTAGGGTTTTGTTTGTTCGTTTGTTTTTTTCTCTAGTGTCTAAGCTACCACATGAGAATAGGCAATGTGGAAATAGGAGAAAGGCATAGCATAGATTAGAAAGAGAAAGAGATTTTTCTTGAACATCTTCCTTGCTTTTACATAACTGGCTTAAGCAAATAAACAAAAAAGAGCTCAAATTTTAAAAATTGTTAAAGAAAGTGCATATTTCCTTCAGAGATGGAATAAAAGGAGAGAAATCCAGTGAAATCAGTTCTGAGGGATTGCAAGAAAGGCAACCCAATCTTTCTTTGTGGGAGACAGATGAAAAACAACCTAGAACCAAAGGTTCGGCCAGGCCAAGCCATTCCACCAGATTATTGTTCCACCAAAACCTCGCCTCAGTTTCTCAAGACTTCTCACCTTCATGCTCTGATGCTTCCCCACTGCAGCTCCACACCTACTTCTACAAGGCTACAGCACCTGTCCAGGTGGAGGTTTAAGTGTAAATGAAAGGGGCCCTATAGACTTGTAGCTAAGATAACTCCCCTTCCACCACAGCCTGCAGAGACACATTCCTGCAGATGCAAATTTAAATTCTGGCTGCATTATGCCACAGAAACACTTCCATGCTTTGTATTTAGTTTCCATAGTGTTATTAGAGCATTACTATAGTTCAGCTACATTATGACTTAAATAGGCTTTTGTGAGCAGCTGGGGAACCAAAACACCATGTGTAAAACACATTCTGCAGAAAAAATGTTGCCCAACTTCAAAAATGGACTTGTAAATCAAACTTCTTTTCAATATACGGGAAGGGAACTATTGGTAATAGTAGTTGTTATGTTCTTATTGGAATTTATCGTATATTACAAACTCAATGTAAAATACTAAAAGATAGATTTTTCTGAAATGTCTTTATAACACTCACCCTACACGTATCCCTGAGCATTTATACACAAGCCCAGTAGAATTATTTTTGTTTTTTTCTTTTTTACATAAGTGGTCAATTAATATTAGCTGCAACTGACTTATTTTGCTTGCCAGAGCTAGCTTTCCTGAGAAACTATTCTCTGGATAACCAAAGCAAATTTGCTTTCCAACTAATTTGCTTTGATTAAAATTTGTTGTTATCCAAAGTTATTCTCCTTCCTTTAGCTATTCAAAGGAAACAAAAATAACAGCGACAAAAAAAAAAACACCGTGTACTATATTTGCTAGGAACTACTTGCTTAAGTAAAAAGCAAATGGCACAGACAGCAGCAAGCCTTGTGCAATCTGAGCGCTGGCTGGGGTAAGAACCCAGTAGGAATTACCTCTAATGACATTTTATTTCCTGCTCTTTTATAAAAGGGCAAAACCATCACGGAGGTCACTTTTGACAAACCTGTTTGTTTTTCCCATCTTGGTGTTTGTCTCTGCAATTGAGCCCCAACCTCACCCTCCTTTCCTCCTCGTCACACCACCTCCCCTTCCTAACCTTTCCCTCCTCCCCTTTCTTTCCTTTTTTTCTTTTTGGTTCCCCTCTTTGAAAACTCTAATGACTAGAATAAACCAAAATGTCAACATTTGCAATTCTGGAGCTTCATTTAAGCAATAAAAATAATAATTAAAAGGGTAAAACCTTGGAGAGATTTCTTCATTTTATATGGTTTGCCAGCAATGATACACATTCAAAAAAAAAAAAAAAGCTAGTAAAAGAATTAATTAGAAACAGCCAAAGCTCAACAAGCTCTGCAAGTTAATGAAGCAGAGAAGAAAATGTCATCTTTGAGACCCAGAGCTGCATTGGCTTGGATAATATCCACTCCTGCCTTACTCTCCTAACTAAACCTCTTTTAATCTCTCCTCCAGAAATCAATGCTAATGACACGGATTTACCAAGAAATGACAGCAGCATAATACCACGAGAGCTGCTCCCATTTAATGTAACTTAGTTCTAATGGGAGCACTCGGAGTTTCATTTTGACAGCAAGTTGTTATTTTGCATGTTTCTTATGGGACTCAAAATAATGGAAGAGTTTCATTTTATTTTATTTTTATTCATTCCATTGTGAGTTTGTTTTTTACATTGTTCCCTCTAGCCCTCTAGCCCTCTCTCCAAAGCAACTTTCTTTTCTCTGGGCACAAGATTCCTACCCCTGCATTCCTCATCCGTATTATACAATCCAGTCATATTTCTTCTACCTTCCTTCAGAATGGCTCTTGTACGGCTACTGGTGACATCACAGCGAACGTCCCCTCACCTTCTTTTTTGTGTAAAGGTAATTTACATGCACACTTCTACTTACCTGTGTTTTTATTTTTTTTTAGTCTATTTGTTTGGTTGTTGTGGCCCAAATATATAGGAAATTTCAAAACTATGTCTAGCATACAAAGGCTGCCTAAAACTTAGGCATATTATTACTTTATTAGTAAAAACATGCATGCACTGCTCATAATAAATAACAGTGCTGATTTTTAATACTTCACCTGACCAGAGATATAGTCCACAGGGGCTGTACTTGGAATGAACTAAAGTCATAAACAACTGAGTGTGACTGCTTATCCACTTACTAGATGAGTGACACTGGGAAGTAATGTCAGAAGTTTTCTCCCTAACAAGTTGTGAATAACATTCACCATGCATGTCTCAGTGCAGGAAGCATCCTGAGGAAATGCAAAATACCCGGCACATACTTGCTTCTTTTATGACCCTTCTTCCTTTGTCTGTCTAATCATTTCTTTGGGGATTACTAAAATATATTTTACCTCCCTTTTCCTTGTGAGTCCATCAGTCTTTTAAATATGGCCACCATGCTGACAAAGGCTTCCTTTCTTAGGAATAAGCATTTCAGTAGAGGCGTGGCACATCCGTCCAGTGACAAAGATAGCACTGTAAGGAATTTGTCACTGTTCATTTCAGTTTTAAAATCCCCAAATGAAAATGATAGCTGTATGGATGGGTAAACTAATATAAGCTACAATGTTCTATGGCTTTGGATTCTCTCGTAATATTATCAAGAGCAGATTACAGTTTCGTGGAACCTAACACATAATTTGGAAATTTGTATTTTAAAAGAAAACATGCAAATTTAAATACAAGGCCATAGGCTCAGCACCTGTGGCTCAAGCGGCTAAAGCGCCAGCCCTGGCCTGCCAAACAACAATGATGGCTGCAACCAAAAAAAAAAAAAAAATAGCTGGGTGTTGTGGTAGGCGCCGTGGTCCCAGCTACTTGGAAGGCTGAGGCATGAGAATTGCTTGAGCCCAGGAGTTGGAGGTTGCTGTGAGCAGTAATGACACAGCATTCTACCCAGGGCGACAGCTTGAGGCTCTGTCTCAAAAAATAAAAATAAATAAATAAATAAATAAATAAATAAATAAATAAATACAAGGCCATGGAAGTGGACCTGAAGCTTAGCTTCACTAGTTTCACAGAAAGAACAAGATTCTCCCACCCCCAACAGACACACATACACCACATATACCTTCTGTCCAGGGACATTTGGTGAACGCTGAAAATTCAGTTGCAATTTGATTTCTAGACAAAAGGAAGGAAGGAAGAGGCAGGGGTATTTCCAAATGTACTGAGATGAAGTTTTTGCCACTTAGAAAAAATGGAATCTAGAACTTTCTTAATAGGAATTCAGTTCAGTTTTAAAAGACAGTATAAAGCAACAATTCTAGAGAAAAGCTATTAAGTGAGTATGTAGCCACATAAATGATTTCGGGTGTTAATAGATGTTTAAATAAATGCAAAGAGAAAACAAATGGGATGCTATTGATGAAAAGACTCTCAAGAGATGGTAAGGTTGGAAGGCTCTTACTTGGATAATGAGATTAGGATGAAGAAAGTTTATTCTCTTAAAGGATAAGAAGAGTCAACTATGCTAGAGAGGGAAGGCCCAGCAGAGAGAAGGTTGCACAGAGCCCAGAAGCCTGGGATGAGTGGAGAGTATTTACGGAGAAATTAGGCAAATGGTAACAGATGAGTTTGAAAATATTGTATCAGCTAGGCGCCTGTGGTTCAATCGGCTAAGGCACCAGCCACGTACACCTAAGGTGGCAGTCCGGGCCCGCCAAACAACAATGATGGCTGCAACCAAAAAATGGCCAGGCGTTGTGGCGGGCGCCTGTGGTCCCAGCTACTTGGGAGGCGGAGGCAGGAGACTTGCTTGAGCCCAGGAATTGGAGGTTGCTATGAGCTGTGAAGCCATGGCACTCTACCCAGGGGAATAGCTTGAGGCTCTGTCTCAAAAAAAAAAAAAAAAAGAAAAGAAAATATTGTATCTCAGTTGCTCAACAGAATATAAGCATCAGAAAGCAAAAATGGCCTTTGTTATTTGCATTCTCACTGAATTGTGTTAGAATTCATGTACTGCCTACCTTTCTATCAGAAAGAGAAAGAGATGAACAAAACTGATAATGGATTTTAAAATCATGCACATAAATTTATTCATAGTGAATATAGTGAGCCACCTAAAATATAGAAACTCTAAACTAGTTATCTCAATAAAGATAAATTAATTTAAATAAATTCACTGAAAATAGTTGCCATGCCTCTCAGTGTTTCCCACAAAACTGGAACATAGGCATTGTTGGTGGGCATCAGGGCTGTGCAGATCTTCTCTGCCCTTTTGGTAGCACCTTCAGTCATTGGGCATGTAGGACAAAATTCAGATCCGAAGGACAGAGCCTCTTTAGGATCTTACATGAAGCTGAGTCCCCTTCAAACTACACTAAGTATATTTAACTCCTATCAGCCTTATTCATAATCAGGAGTTTGACTTTTCTCTTGATACATCAAGATGAGAGAGCAGGTGAGTGAGAAGGGTATGAATTAGTTTTATTCTGGAACAAAATGTAAAATGTTCAGAGGGAGGTACTCTATGCATCATGTGGCAGATAAACTGTTGTCTACCAAAGGCTCATGTTTTTCTTGTATGGCATTGAGTTAATTCTAGTTAGCAATACCTACGCAAGAACTTTATTTCTCAGTCCCCTCGCTGCTTCTCCATGCCTCTGGGAGGGGTTGGATAGATTTTTTTTTTTCCTAACAGATTATGGACATTTCAATGATGTAACTTCTGGGGCAAACCAATTAAGAAGCCATCATACTTTCTCTGCCCTCAAGCTTTGGCAGAAAACACAGGCCCATTGGATGATAGAGCCACACTGGGTTGTCACATGACAAGAAATGAAAGGCAGTTGTGTTAGGCCACTGAAAGGTGTTTCTTTGATATAGTTGTAGATTGCATCACCCAGCTAGTACACGAGATCCTTAGAATTCTTGATTTATAGCCAGCTGAATCAGCTACCTATCTTATTGTAGGGGTAATTACATTTGATGGTTTTATTTGGCTTGTTTTTGCTTTCTCTTCTTGAGTGATAGAGGTGGTAGAAAATCTTTTCGAGATGGCTGAAGGTAGCTCCCCCTGAAAGGTGTAGAGTTATTGGAACTATTTTAGAGGATATTCTTTGAAACAAAATCACCTAAATTCACTGAAATTTGTCTCCTGTAGAAGTAAACAAGGGCACATGCATAATACCAGGAGTTTAGAAAAAACACTGGTTCCTCCTCAGATCATGAAGTGACAGGAAAGAAAAAGGATGACAATTCTGGGTCTAGGATGTAGTTGGTAGTGGACCTGGGGTGAATGGTGTCCCACAGGCCTGTCTACGCCTATAAATGTTGGAAATGGAAATATTAACTCTGTAGAGGAAAGATGAGAGCTCTAGGATTGTACTTTCTGCAAAGCCACCTGAACCTCAGTGGGATCTCCGCAGTGCCTCAGCACCAGCTAGTAGACTGTGTGTGATAAAATTTAAGAACAATATCACACTGATGGGATTCCATTTGTTTTCCAATATGAAGTGAAACCAGCTTTTAGGATTCTTTATTCTTGTTGGCATTGTCCAATAATTAAAAGGAAGACACTGGACTTTTTGTCAGTTATGTAGTTGAGGAATACCACCATTCATATATTTTTTTTTTATTCAGCAAATGCAAGATGAACTTTTAAGAGGAAACCTGTTTGGAGATTTTGCAACATGTAGTATTACTAGTATTTGTGTAATGACTTACAATTTATAAAGGATTTTCACAGGCTTCATTTTATTTACCTTCTTGAAACTCAATAAGGGAGATATTATCACCTAAATTTTATCGATAAGGAAGCTATGGATCTTTGAGATAAAGTAACTTGCTCAAGATTACACAGATACTGAGTGGTATAGGCACAATTCAAATTCTAGATATTATCTAATGTGTTATCTTAAATTTTCACCTCAAAACCATGATGTAACCAACTTTAATCCAAATAAACAATGCATCAGAATTCACCCAGAAGTATTATTGCTTCTGCTTTATAGCAGACTCTGTGCACACTCTTCCCTACAATCTCCTCCGATTCCTAATAGAGCAGAGGCTACTGACAACTGCACTCCCTTTTCTCACTCCATTTATCATTTTTCCAGAACATGGCTGAATTCTATTTGCATTGATTTAAGAAAAGTGAAGAGAGGAAAAAAACTGAAAAGATAAAGAGCATCTTCTGCATACTTACATACCCACACCCACATACACACCCCAAACATAACTGCTTTAATAAAAAATAGGCTCATTGTTTGAATTCTAGATTGATAAATAATTGACAATGTTGCATCTAGGCACCATGGCTTATGTCTGTAAGCTTAAGTCTGCCCCAAGGCGGGCAGATCGCTTATGTCTGCCCCACGGCGGGCAGATCCCTTGAGGGCAGGAGTTTGACATCAGCTTGAGAAAAGTGAGACACCTGTCTCTACTAAAAAAAAAACCAAAAAAAAACAGAAGCAAAGCTGGGTGTTTTGCTGGGTACCTATAGTCCCAGCTAGTCAGAAGGCTAATACAGGAGGACTGCTTGAGGCCAAGCAACTGAAGGTAACCCGGAGCTAGACTAAGGCCATGGCACTATAGCCTGGACGACACAGAGAGACTATCTGAAAAAAAGGAAAAAAAAAAAGGAGAAATTGACAATTTTGTACCCTTGAATAAATTTAAAATAAACACCTAAATATTATGTACAGTTGCTATTATGCTAGATTCAGATAAAGTACCTGGGCTAGGTAAGTGGTTGAGGTATTAAAAAGCAAATTTTTTTTTTTTTTATCACAGATTTCCCTGCTCAAAATAAATAAATAAATAAATAAAAAATAAAAAGAAAAAGGAAGGGAGGGAGGAGGTTTGATAGAGGGATGGCAAAAGGCAGGACCACACTTATGGAGCATATGACAAGCGTACAAGTCAAATCTGTCAAGTGTAGAACATAAATGTCTTAGCATAATAATCAAGTAAATGAAGTGAAAGCTATGTTGATTGGTTTGATCTAACCAAGTCAGATTGTATAAAAAAAAATCAACACATTGTACCCCACATATGCATAAATGCATTCATGATCTATGTGTACTTGACTTAATAAAAAAAGAAAAAGAAAGAAATCAGACACTCACAAGAGCTTTGTGCTCCTGGATCCTGAAAGACCACAATACTTTGTAACATTCAAGGTCACTTCTCAGTGGTTGACCCATGGCCCCTTCAGTCTATACCTTTTTTCACAGAAATTGTCTTCTATTTTCTTCACAAATTAAATAGCTAAATAGCTTATATTTTCCCCATTAAGACTAGTAACCAAAGTTCTGGGTAAGAGATCTAGAACATAATCAGAAAAGTTTGATTTCTTCTATGCTAAAGGCCAGTGGAAACTGTTTTTTCTTATTGGAAAGAAAAAGAAAGAAGTTTTATTTCACATTGAGATCAGAATCTGGTCCCAATGATGCAATTTCCTCAAATAGTGACCCTTTGGGAAATAATGGTCATGAAACCAATTTACAAAAGCATGAGATAAATATTAAAATAGAAACACTAAAGGTTTAGCCTCCTGCCGGTTTGAAGAAACTTGGAGTAAATATTTACCTTGACTTTTCTGCCATGGAATTATTTTGTGAATCTTACCATGAAGAAGATGACTTTTTTCCAGTTATTCTCAATAGCATTTCTCTCAGGGTGATCCGCTCCCTCTTCTCTTTCACACTCTAATGTTATATTGAAAATGCTGTAAGCGTGCTCACACACTGTAGTGAATTCAAAAGGGGACTTATGCTAAGAAACAAAAGGCATTCTCTTCCCCCTATGGCTTCCATCACCCTTACTTGGGGAGTTGATAAATTGGCCCTTTATGGAGGTTTTAACAGAAGAAAAATAAAAATGCAGGGATTTTTGTGATAGGGGTTGGGATGAAGTCTCGGCCTAATAAAATGAATCTTTTCATCTGTGTCTACAGGACAACCACCCCATCGACTGCAAAATGAAAAATCCAGGTTTGTCAGGCTGCTTTGTCTGTAAGTTACCAGACACCCAGGTTAATGGATTTTTTAACACTGAATAGATTGGCTGCCTTGAAGTTAGGGGCCCCAGAGTCCTGTCTATGGACACTTGATTATCTTGTTCACATGTTCATCATTTAGACCTCTGCTCAGAGTGTGTACAATTGTGGCTGTACTTTACTTCTTTACATAGGAAGCGTTTTTTCTGTGGTGTGTGTAAATGTTTGTGTTTGCATGCACGTCTGATCATCCACTTGGCCTTCACACTCTCTTCTGTGATTCACTAGGACTCCTCAAATAATCCCTTATGGAAATAAGTTACTCACACAGTTCAAAGAAATGATCACTTCTAATCAAACCACTAATGTAACAATACTGCTTTAATATTCAAGACGGTCAGTTATAGTTATTAGGGTATGATTGATCCAAATACAAATTTCTCTCCAATGTATGCAGAAAAGGAAATGTTCCTCCTAACAAAGTTAACCCTTTCTTCAACCATTAATACTCTTTAGTTTCTTAACTACAGGCACTTCTACTGTCAGTAATGAAGTGATGCAAATACCTTACCACAGGCAAGTTTCTTGACACAGTGCCCTCCTCTAAGCGTGGCTGAAAATGAAGCAACATGGCATCCACCAGCATGACGACATTAAAATTGCTTTCACAAAATCTTTCAGTGGCTTCCTCCTGCATAAATGCAGCACGTTTATCTTCAATGCCCTTTTTGAAGCATTTGGCATTGTTGACAATTCCGATTTTCTTGGAATATTTTTCTCCCTTTTGGCATCTATATCTCCTGTTATTTTTTTTCCCATCCATCTCTGCAAATCCCATTTCTCATTTTCTATTCTTCTGTTTATTGCTTAAATATTATTTTAAAGTCCTTTCTTAGTATTGGTGGGAGACTGGTTCCATGACACCCTCAAATAAGACAAAAATCTGTAGCTGCTCAAGTCCCCTACCTAAAAATGGCATAATATTTGTGCCTAACCTATGCACATCCTTCCATACACTTTAAATGTCCCAGATTAATTACAACACATAATAAGGAAAATTCTATATACATAATTATTAATATATTTTTAAAATTTGTATTATTTTTAATATTGTGTTGTTATTATTGTTGTTTTACCAAATATTGTGATTCCTCATTGTTTGAACCCTCAAATGAGGAACACTCAGATACAGAAGGATAACAGCACTGTGATTTTTTCCTCTTTTCAGATAATACTAATTGATTTCCCTGGACAACCTCAATTCAATTCTCATTGAGTCAGTTATTACTTTTATTACAATTCAAATATCTCTTCTGAAGTATACTAATTTTGTTGTCAGAGATATTAAAATGGGAAAGAACCTCAGAAATCATTTATTCAAATTCTCTCTCTTCTTAATTTCTGTTGATTTTACAGGTAAATAACCTGAAAGCTTCAGATTATAAGTCACACACCTGTTATATCTGAGTTGAAGGTTAGAACACTGTACTCATCCATCAGACTGCCAGTTTTATGAGTGTGTCTATGACATTAAACGTGGGTCTATTTGGCATCTCCCTTAACTTCTCAGCAGTATTGAATCAATTGACTACTGACTGCTTCCTTTTTATTAGAACAAACTCTTCTCTAAACTTTCATTGATTACACTCTAATTTTCTTTCAATGTTTCTAATCATTGCTTTTTATCCCTCATAGGAATTTTTCTTCCTAACTAGGGAGGTTACATTTCTCACGCTTAGTCTACTGCTTCTTCTTGTGTCTCTCATGGGTGTCTTCAACTTCTTGTTCTTCCAGGATTCTTTGAACATAGCAATGGAAGCCTCATCTATCCTCCTGCATAAAGCAGATATTTTAAGTTTTTTTTGATAACTTCATTTCCTTCATTCCTCATATCTAATATTTCAATGATACAGCTGATTTTAGGGCCTGAAAAAAAATATCAAAAACTGATGTTCTTATTCTTCTTCTTCTTTTTTTTTTTTGGGTGAGACAGAGTATCACTCTGCTTCCCTAGGTTAGAGAGCTGTGGTATCAAATTCATGGGTTTAGGTGATCCTCCTGCCTCAGCCTCCTAAGTAAGTAGGACTACAGGAACTAGTAGTTAGTTCCTGGCTAATTTTTCTA
>CAUYQV010170897.1:0-34838 GCA_963574575.1 Galagoides demidoff | reverse complement strand
TTTAACAATGTTGATTCTTCCCAGCCATGAGCACGGTATGTTTTTCCATTTTTTTAACATCTTCAGCTATTTCTTTCCTTAGAGTTTCATAGTTCTCTTTATAGAGATCTTTCACATCCTTTGTTAGGTACACTCCCAAATATTTCATCTTTTTTGGCACTATTGTGAACAAAAGTGTAAGGAAAACACTGGAAGAAATCGGCCTGGGTAAAAATTTTCTGAGGAGGATCCCCCAGGCAATTGAAGCAACATCAAGTATATACTACTGGGACCTGATCAAACTAAAGAGCTTCTGCACAGCCAAGAACACAGTAAGTAAAGCAAGCATACAGCCCTCAGAATGGGAGAAGATATTTGCAGGTTATGTCTCTGACAAAGGTTTAATAACCAGAATCCATAGAGAACTCAAACATATTATCAAGAAGAGAACAAGTGATCCCCTCTCAGGGTGGGCAAGGGACTTAAAGAGAAACTTCTCTGAAGAAGACAGGTGCATGGCCTATAGATATATGAAAAAATGCTCATCATCCTTAATCATCAGAGAAATGCAAATTAAAACTACTTTGAGATATCATCTAACTCCAGTAAGATTAGCCCATATTACAAAATCCCAAAACCAGAGATGCTGGCGTGGTTATGGAGAAAAGGGAACACTTCTACACTGCTGGTGGGATTGCAAACTAATACGTTTCTTTTGGAAAGACGTCTGGAGAACACTTAGAGAACTAAAAATAGACCTGCCATTTGATCCTGCAATTCCTCTACTAGGTATATATCCAGAAGACCAAAAATCACACTACAACAAAGATATTTGTACCAGAATGTTTATTGCAGCCCAATTCATAATTGCCAAGTCATGGAAGAAGCCCAAGTGCCCATTGACCCATGATGGATCCATAAATTGTGGTATATGTACACCATGGAATACTATGCAGCCCTACAGAAAGATGGAGACTTTACTTCCTTCATGTTTACATGGATGGAGCTGGAAAATATTCTTCTTAGCAAAATATCTCAAGAATGGAAGAAAAAGTATCCAAGGTACTCAGTCCTACTATGAAACTAATTTATAGCTTTCATCAGAAAGTTATAACCCAATTATAGCCCAAGAAGAATATCGGAAAGGGGAGAGGGAGGGCAGGGGACAGAGGAGGATGGGTGGAGAGAGGGAGAGGGTAATTGGTGGGACCACACCTATGGTTTATCTTATAAGGGTACATGTAAATCTTTCTAAATGTAGAATATAAATGTCTGAACACAATAACTACGAAAATGACATGAAGGCTATGTTAATCAGTTGATGAAAATATTTCAAATTGTATATAAAAGCAGCACACTGTACCCCATGACTGCATTAATGTGCACAGCTATGACTTAATAAAAAAAAAAAAGAAACAGTACCCTGAAGACACACCACACACAGCCCACCTCCTTCCTCACGCTTCATCGTTCTTTTACTTCATCTTTTTACCTGACTTTTGATCTTATCTATTTATCTGTCAGTGCAGGGTGCCCATCTTTTCAGTCACCTGGGGCTTTAAAGTTCTTTTCTTTCATTTCTATAACATGCTTAAATTCTCTCTTTTTTTCTGAGAAACTCTTTCTTAAACCCTGTGTGCCGTGGAACACTAATTCTAAGAGATGCTACAACAGTGAAGGAAGGAAGGCCTCTGGGGTCAGATGCATCCATTTCATGGAGAGTCACCTCCCACATCAGTCTCTGGACATTGGTGGGAGAGAAATGGACTTTAGTAGTTTGGCTACCATTTCTCAAGTGTGTGTTAGCACAGAATTTGCTCCCCTGGCCGTGATTGTCCTGTGTCGTGTGTTCTGTGGTCAATCTCCCTAGAGCAGTGGGAGTGCTGGTGAGAGGTGCCCTCCCTGACATCCATCCCTTCAGCTTCTCTGCCTCTGTCTTCTCATCCACTGTGTTGTGCACAGAGCCTCAGCCTTGTCTGCTTCCTGAGTCTCTTCCTCTCCAGCTGAGAGCCCATCATGCCATAGGAGTATCTTATTCTTAAAGTTTATTTGAATACTTTCCATACATCCTCCCTGCACGTGCTCCTCCCTGTATGTGCTCCGCCCTGGATGTGCTCCTCCCTGCGTGTGCTCCGCCCTGGATGTGCTCCTCCCTGCAGGGGGTTGGCTCACTCCTCCCCTTGCTGATTTGTAGTATCCATTTCCCACTTCCATCTGACAAATAGTGTCTTACCTCCCTGAAATGCCATTTTTGACATTCATCCTCATCTTCTATAGAATCTTTTTCTTTAATAGCACAACTCTGTTTGGTCTTTAACACATCCATGCTTGTGTGATCCTGGGGAAGAGACTTAGACAACACTGGAAGATGTAACTGAATGAGAACAATGCCTGGCAGAGCGTGTGCTGTTTTTTAAAGCAATTCTTATGTCAATGACAAATACTAAATATTAGAAACTATAGCAATAACAATATAAGAATAGGTGCAATCCTTGCTAATAATAAACCAAACCCATGGCATCCTAAAGTTTGGAGTTAAAAAAGAAATTACTTTGTTCAATTATTTAATTTTCAAGATGACCTAACTTAAGCATGGTGACTGTTATAGGACAGACACAAGATATCAAGACCCAAAGTCAATTAAATATAATGCCAATTAGGACGTCTTTATTAAAGAAAAGACCAAACAGCTGGCTGTTCCCCCAATATGGACAGCAGCACAGACCACCAGTAGAGTTCAGCTTATATAATGTGGGCTGATGCAATCTTGGGTGAGTTCCCGTGATTAGAATAGAGGCAGGTATTGTTTAAATGCTTACAGGGTATACGATAAAAATAATCATAGACATCCAGTCACATTGGTGTCAGTCATTCCTCCTAACAATATCTTTCTAGCCACCATGTCTGGTTGGGCTCTCAGTATGGTGGGGTCATGGAGGGCAGATTGGGGAAGTACGGACCAGCTTCCGCAGCTCAGACTTCTCAGCTCCACCACCTCTGCTTTCCCCCACCCTTTATTTTCTTCTGTCTCCTTTAACATTTCACTAAACAGTATTATGATCTCTTGCACACTTACACTATACTTAATGTATAATATTTTCTAGCGTTTATCATTTATCATTAATCTTTTTGTTATCTACTGTACCTACTCCTACACTATTGTTAAGCCTTAGGAACTTCCCTAAACTACTGTTGAGCACCTCCCTCTCCCCTCCCCCTATTGATTGTGTCTTGCTGATTCAGCAAGAATTTAAGGTTGAAGCAAAAAGGAAGGCAGCAAAGGGGGGTGAGAGTGATGGGATTTTCATCCCATCTCATGACCTTAAGTGAATTTTCTAAGGTTACGTATGCGGCCCAACTGGAAAAACCTCAGGTCACTGGATCTTACCTGATACACTGTCCCCTCCTCCCCATTGGCCTTCTCAGCTGTCCCCTGTGCATGTGGACAAAGGGCCCCAAGGCATGACACAGGGGTGCCAGATGATACGAACTTGAGGTCTTCATAACAAAGAAGAGAAGGCTTTGGGTTGTCATATTTGGAGGACAGGGGGTCTTGAATCAAAGACTCCGCACGATTTAGAAAGATGAAGATCTGGGAGGGTCAGGGCAGGCCTTCCATTCAGAGAGCAAGGAAGCAGGTGTTTGGGAAGAAGCCAGAAAGGTCTGCTAGAAGGTGATACGTGGGCAGTCTGGCTGGAGATGAGGCCACCAGGCAGCCCACTCACCTCTGCACCTCACACTTCCTAATTCAGAAAATGATACTTTCATTTCTCCCAGCTGGACATTAAACCTGAAGCCTGGGAAGAGTTCTGTAACCATAGCCCTGAACATTTTCTAAAGCAGGCATCCTCAAACTACGGCCCGTGGGTCACATGCGGCCCACCTAGAACATTTATCCAGCCCACTGGGTGTTTTAGCCGCTGCTGCCTGTCCCGTTTAGCAGCCGACTTGTCCCCGGCCCGCAGTCCAGCCCTCCACCGGTCTGAGGGACAGTGAACTGGCCCGCTGTTTAAAAAGTTTGAGAACCCCTGTAGGGGAGAGAAGGAGCCCTTTGCAGCCGCACTGCTGTCACAAAGAAGCCTGCTGCCTTTGCCGTGTTGGCCAAGAAGGAGAGGGCGGCTGCAAAATCCCGCTTCCCCCAGCCAGCACGAACTCTTTTCTCTTACTGTGAGTGCTCACATGACAACCATGTGCTATTTTTGGTGCTTGGTGTAAGGAGAACCTCCTTGGATGATGATGGGGCCTCCTGAACTCTTGAAATCAGCTCGCATTGCAACCTTCGGGTGAAACGCCTGCTGGTAATTAGATCTGATGAATAGTTACAACAGAAGCAAAGCTCTGCAGAGGGTCCCCATGTCCTGGGCTCACACTCTGTGTGAACCATCGCTCCTGTGTAGCTCTGCAGAGGGTCCCCGTGTCCTGGGCTTGCACTCTGTGTGAACTATGGCTCCCGTGCAGCTCTGCAGAGGGTCACAGTGTCCTGGGTTCACGCTCTGTGTCAACAATCACTCCTGTGCTTGGTGGGCACTTTCTGTTTTCATGACCTCCTTGGAGTAAAAGCACGTTGGCAATGAGGAATAATCAGCAATATTAAATGTTGTCAAAAAGCAATGGCCTCCCATCAGCGGGGGAATCTAGGCAATCCAAAATCATTTATCAACACACACATCAAAGCTGATACAAGACATTTGTTTCCAAAGTGGAAAATGTTTATTTTGTGTCATCTTGCCAGACAAAGCCATTACTCACCTAATACTGGATGACAGATGGCCCAGCTGCCCTTCCTTGTTGGGCGAGCACAGACAGGGCAGTAGGTACAGCTGCCGTGCCTGCCATCCTAATCCCCAGCCCTATCGGCTCACAGTGCTCTTTTCTTTTTTAAGTGTCCCAAATCAGACGACATGGGAAAGTCATTTTTAAAACGAGTCCCCGCACTGTTATAAATAAATTCAGCTGTCTTAGGAGGCCAAGAAACCTACATTTCAATGAAAAAACCAAACCCATCACCACTTTATATGTGGTATTTGTAAAAGGGATGGCATTTGTTTTTATTTTATTTTGGTTTTGTTTTTTTTTTTTTTTGGCCAGGGCTGGGTTTGAACCCACCACCTCCAGCATATGGGGCTGGTGCCCTACCTTTTTGAACCACAGGCACCACCCTTGTTTGTTTGGTTTTTTTAAATTAAATCATAGTTGTGTACATTAATGCAGTCATGGGGTACAGTGTGCTGCTTCTACGTACAATCTGAAATATTTTCATCAAACTGGTTAACATAGCCTTCATGTGATTTTCTTAGTTATTATGTTAAGACATTTATATTCTACATTTAGAAAGATTCACATGTACCCTTGTAAGGTGAACCATAGGCGTGGCCCCACTAATCACTCTCCCTCCAAGGGGGTGGCGTTTGAATATGATCACTGAGAAATGTGGAATTCCAGAAAAATGAGGCATTTCTGGGCAATGAATGACTAAGAAGTAAAGAGCCCACCGTCTCTTCACCCAACGCTCTTTGACAATATCCCAATGTGGAGATTGATGTTCTACATCCTATTTTCTGAGTGACTTTGAAAATTAAAATGACATCCACAGACTGGAAAGCCAGTGAGGCCCAGACCAGTTGTCCTTGTCCTTCCACGAGGACCTTTGACACGTCCCTGGGCTCCATCCAGTGTTCTCATGGTTTTCCCACTGTGAACAGGCACAGTGGGAAACATTGGCATTATTTCTGGCAGGGACATGTTCATTGTAAACCACTCTATAACTCATGTAGCAGGTTTATAACAGGAGACAATTGGTTTCCCACTTTGTGCCTCTGTGCTGTGTCTTTGTGTTGGTCTGCTGGTCACTGGTGAGTTCTTTGGGACTGGGACTCAGCTTTGCTTCCTGCTTACTTTAGGTATAGGTGAACTGCTGCCTCCAAACTCAGATCCTGGACCCACACACCTGCCAGACCCTTTGATGCCAAGTGACTGTTAGGACTTGTGTCTTTGGGCCCAACACTTTGGCATCCTCTGACTTTCTCTTCCAACCACACAGGGCCTCCTGATGCCTGAGTCAGGCTGTGCCTCTGTCCACTCTAACATCTGCCAAAGCTCAGTTTCAGTGGCCAAGATTTAAGGGCACAAATGCTTCCTTTGTTTTAATTGTTCTTCCTAAACATTCTTTAGCTTTGGCTATTACCTCACTCCTTCCAATATTTATTTGCTCATTCCAGAAGCCAGAATACTTTATGGCTTCTATGTTGTGCCAGGCAGTGAAACCAGAAGAAAGAAAAAGAGGGCAAAATTCTTTCCCTGAACAAGCTCTCAGTATAAGTCCATACTCTATATATTAATATATTATATGTATTTATATAAGCCGTTAAAGTTCATGAAGAACTTTTACATGCATTTCTTGACCATAGTGCTTTAAGCTATAGATAGATTAATTGACTTTCCATACTCTAGACCACAACCATTCCAAAGGGGTCAAGAAACTGGCTTTCCCATGATGTAATTCATATTCATACTGGTGAGAAAACTTGTAAAATAATGGATGTGGGAAAGCCTTCAGCTTTCTTTCAACATGCAAGAATTCACACAGGAGAGAAATGCTGTAAATGTTCTGTTGCCTGAGAAAATTGGCTTATTGACCTGCATAGGTGGTGGATTTTCTATTTAATGAGGCCTTAATTCAAGATCATTTGAGATTTTAATACCAGATTCATCTCTTCTAAACTGAGAGAATGTGAAATGTATGCTCTTAAAATATGATTTATATAACTAGCTTAGCATAGTCACAGTTGTTAAGCATTCAGGGTCCAGTGCAATCATATAATTTTATTTTTATTATGTTTTGCACATTCTGGTGAAAGCCATCATATGGCAAATATTCACTGCAATCAGACAACACACAACTGTACCATTAGAAAGGATGGAAACTCCTAAAAGTGTTCTGTTGTCTGTTTGTGAAAATTTTAAGAAAAGTTTGTCAATGGTATAAAAATCCACATCCAGAAATTTGTCATGATAATGTCATTTCATGGAGATACATTTTTGAACTCCGTACTCTGGGGTCTTTGTTTCCTTTTAGGTAATTTGCTAGTAGCTATAGGGCAGTGTTTCTCAACTGTTTATGTGTGTTTACTCTGCTTTGAACTTCTGTCAAAATTTAATTAATGATCTTTAAAAATTTTTGCAGCATACCTAGGATTCTCTGATAGAACATGGGCTGAAAATCACTGCTTCAGGGTAAGTGTCCAGGTGTGGGGAGCACCAGGTATAAAGCCTTGAATTCAACAGGTGGATGAGGGAAAGGGTGAAGACAAGGAACTAAGACCAAACATCTACTACATCTTGGCACCTGCTGGCTGTTCAGACTCCTCAAGACAGCTTTAAAGATGATTCTTCAGCTAGAAAACATAATTGGCTCCCAAATGCACACCCATGCAAGAGCACTTTGTACCAGCAGCCAGCACAGCAGGCAATCTCAGTGTTTTGATGTCTCTGTTGAAGTTCAAAATTTTGGAAGCATTTAGTAAATTTTTTAGATTTCTAGAATCATGAAATGTGCACGAGAGAGCCTATCTGTCGTTCAGACAATGACGACAGCTAATAACAGTGTCACTATGCACTGGAAGTTCTGAGAGTGGATTCTTTTTTTTTTTAATTAAATGATAGCTGTATACATTAATGCAAACATGGGGTACAGTGTAGGGTTTTCACATACAATTTGAAATATTTTCATCAAACTGGTTAACATAGACTTTGTGTCATTTACTTAGTTATTGTGTTAAGACATTTATACTCTAGTTCTAGAAAAGTTCACTTATACCCTTGTTAGACAGACCATATAGGTGATCTTTCCAGTCACCCTCTCACCACCCATCCGCCCTTCTCCCCTCCCATCCCCCACCCTCTCCCCATATTCTTGGGTTAAAATTAGGTTGTAGTTTTCATTTGAGAACTATAAATTAGTTTCATAATAGGGCTGTGTGCCTGAGAGTGGATTCTAAGTGTTCTTACCACAAGAAAAAACATTATGCGAGGTAACGCAGATGCTAAATGGTTTAATTTAACTATTCCATAATGTGTATATATATATCAAAACATCATGTTGTACAATATAAATATACATAATTTGTGCTTGTCTGATAAAATTTTTACATAAAATATATTTTTTAAAAAAAGAATTCCAATTCACAATAACCATAGCACCTAAAAAGTACCCAAGAATAAAATTAACAATTAATATAAAGAAAACTATAGAGAAAACTATAAAATTATACTAAGGAAGTAAAGAAGTTTGAGTAAGGAGAGAAATACTTATATGTAATGACTCAATATTAGAAAGGTGAACTATTTTTCTAAAATGATCTTTAATTACAATGAATTCCCAATCAAAATTCCTCACAGAAGAGTATATGTGCAGAAATAGCTAAGATGCTTTTCAAAGTGTTATAAAGTATAATGACGATAATGTAATCCTAGCTTAAAATTGGATAAATGGTAATAGAACAGACTAAAAGAGCCTGGGTGGATACACATATGTATAGCAATATATATGATTTTAGCACACAGGACCGATAGTTTCAATCACTGGAGAAAGGATTAACAATTCAATAATGGTGCCAACTGACTGTCCACTCACAATAACACATTCTTGATGGATTAAAGATCCGTGTGTGTGCACGTGTGCACATGAGTTGCACACTTTTACCCTGAGAGGTCTTTGTGCATGTGTACAGGGAGGTTGCATAGGTCAAGGAGATGCCTTGCATAATCATTTTAATAATGAAATACCAGAAACAGTGTTGATTGCAGCTAGAATTATGAATCAAATTGTATGAATTATCTCCAAACATGAAACTTTATACAATAGACAAAAAGATGAGGAGCTTCATATACAGCCATATTAAAAGGTCTCAGAGTCACACTATTGGGAATAAGGTACAAGTTACAAAAATGTCTAACTTTATACTATTTCTATAAATCAATTTAAAGAAATCATTCCACACAAAACTCTACTGATTATTTATAAACATATGTATACATCCACACAAACTCTACTGATTATATATGTATATTGTCAACTAAAATAAAATCTTAAGGCTCCCTTTCAGGGGCTGACTGCTGAACCCCCTCTTGGCCAAGGGGATTCCTAAAACTGAGCTCTCTCCATGAGAAAGGGGATCACACAGCCTTCATCATGTCCCTTCCCTTCTTAGAAACGTCCTCTGTGACTCACTAACAGGCCTAAGGCTGTGCAAGACACACCTGTAGGTCCTCATATACACAACAAACCACTAAGTCTGTCCGGTACTTTGTCTCTGAGTCTCTGATTAACATTATCTTTTTTTTTTTTTAATTGAGACAGTCTCACTTTGTCACCCTCCGTAGAGTGCTATGGCATCATAGCTCACAGCAACATCAAACTCTTGGACTCAAAGCAATTCTCCTGCTTTAGCCTCCCTGGTAGCTGGGAATATGGGCGCCCACCACAACGTCTGGCTATTCTTTTTAAGAGACAGGGTCTCACTCTTGCTCAAGCTGGTCTCAAACTCTGGAGGTCAGGCAGTTCTCCTGCTTCAGCCTCCCAGAGGGCTGGGATTACAGGCATGAGTCACTTCACCCCACCCAATTAACATTCGCCTAAGCATTCTTTTCTCTAATTCCTGGTCTTTAGATAGAGCCTAACTCTTTCAGCCAATTGTCAGTTAAAAAATCTGTAAACCCACCTATAACCTATAAGCCCCACTTCCAGAGATCCCACCTGTTGGGGCCAAACTAATGTATGTTTTTCACATACTGATTTATGATCTCACATGTAATCCCTGTCTCCTAAAATGTATGAAAACCAAACTGTAACCCCACCACCTCGAGTCCACATGCTCAAGGCTTCTTGGTGTGGCTCCAGGTCCTGGTCCTCCAATATGGCTCAGAATAAAACACTATAATTATTTTACTGAGTATGGCTTCTTTTCCATCAACAACACACACACAATAAGTACACATAAAACTCTACTGATTATGTGTAGATAGATACTGCATACATAGTCATATATAGAGATATTTTATGTATGTGTATGTGTGTGTGCGTGTGTGTGTGTGTATCACATTTAAAAGTTATAAAAGTTATGAGTTGATCAGGTTTTTCAGCCCACATGGCAGAGAATTGCATTATTCTTCAAGTATTACATAAATACGCTATATTTTTATTATATTTCCTGGACTGAATAATGAGAAGAATGAATCTTATTTATCTCAGGGTAAATTAAAGATCAAGGTATTGAGATCTAATGAATGAAATGAGTTGTGGAAGATTAAAATCCACTAACATTAGGCCCTGCAGTGGTTCACACCTGTAATCCCAACACTCTGGGAGCTGAAGCAGGTGGATCCCTTGAGTCTGGGACTTAGAGACCAGCCTGAGCAAAAGTGAGACCTCTGTCTCTAACATTAAAAACCCACTAACATTTTTATCATTTTCTCATTAAATATTTTGGACAAAAGGACCTTGTGTGGAGTGTCAGATCTTACATTTTGGACAAATAAACATAAGGAAGAAGGAAGGATGGAAGTCTAATCATTTCATTCCTGTACAAAACACAGGTTGCTTTGGCACCATCATCCACAATCCACATCTCTATTAATTAGAACATATGTACACGTGTTACTCTAAGGTCTGGTTTGAACATCAGTTTCTGTGATCACAGGACTACACAAAAAATTCTCTTTTGTTCCTAAAAGAAGTGTCAACTGAATGTTTCACCCAGTGGATATGGTCGGGACATACTGATTGATCAGAACAATGTCTTTAGGTCAAGGACTCATGTAGCCGATTACCAAAGCGAAGGAGCTTGATCTGAGTCCTTCTCCGCGAGACGCGTCCTGTTGAGTGTGCCCCAGGTCCTGCTAAGCGTGATTTAGAATTTCTGATGTCCTTGCTCCCTCAGAGGGGGCATTTGTCAGACCTCTAGGTTCATTGGAAAGATAAGGGCAAGAGAAATGTAAGATCTGACACTCCACACAAGGTCCTAGAATCTTAAAACCACTGAAATTACCCTCTGAAATACAGATGTACTGAAGACTTAACTACTTAATTGGGAAACAAACAAATACTAAAATATACCGAATCCTTCTCAAAAGACAGCCAATTTTGCCATCTTAGTATCTTGTTACAGGATGGCTTTAAAAATTTAAGAAGTGCTTCTCCATGTTAATGAAAAGTAATCCTGTGGCCTGCATCTATGAGTCTTCTGATGTGTTTTCCTGCAATAATTCAGACAGGAGGTATTTGTTTCAAACAGGTCTTTCTCCATGCTTGCCTCCAAGCTGTCCCACCCCTCAGTTCACTTCCTCACACGTAATGGAGCCCTCAGAATGCTGACACAGCCCTCCCCATTCTGCTAAAGAGAGAGGAGATTTTACCATCAGTGGTAAAATCTGATTTTTACCATGAGTGTTTCCACCCTACTCATTGGCTAATTTGTTATTCCAGCGAACAGGCTTGAGGGTTTGCAGCTTTTCTGACACACAGAGCCCAGGTGATACATGGGGAGTGGCCCATAGCTCTGCTGACCCAGGCCTCTGGGAGTCACTGCTCTTTTATATCTTCTACTGAAGAGACTTAATTTTCCACATAGTACATTCAAGGGACCACTGGTGTAATTTCCACTAAAACTTCTAATAAACATCTGAAACAAAAGGTCAAAATCGGAGCCTGTGAATCACACCCTCCCCTTGCCCATGAGCCTGTTCCCCGGTCTCAGCAAAGGTCCCACCAATCAAGGGTCACTCAGGCCAGTGTCCTCCTAGGAGTCACCTTTGAACCCTCTGTTTCCATCAAAACCAATATCCAGTTTTCAGGAAACATAGTTACGAAAAGACACCAGGATCTGGCTTCTCACTCGCTCCCTGGCTGGGCTAAGATTCTGCTGTCTGTCACCAGGGCCACTGCCCTGGTCTCCTTACCTGTCCCCATCTCCACTTTTTCCTTCTTGTATTCTGTTCCCCAAACAGCCTTGAGAGGTTCTTTTACAATAGAAACCTAATTGCTTCATTTCCCTGCTCAAAGCTCTCCATTGGCTTTCTGTCATACCTGGAGCAAAATCCCTGAGCTTTGTTTTGGGAACCTGTGCTTTGCATGAGCCTCACCCTGTCTCCTTTTGTCTGGATTCCTTTTCCTTACCTCTCCTCACTTACCCCACTTTAGCTGGCTGCCCCAGATTTGCCTCAAAGGGAACACAACAAGCCCACTTCTGCCACAGGGCCTTTGCACTCACCATTCTCCACCTGAAACTCTCTTCCCTAGATATCATATGGCTATTTCCTCTCATTTTTCAAAGATCGTCACCTCCTCCAAGAAAACTTTCTGGACACCTGATCTAAAATGGTACAGCCTGTCCCTATTGTCTCACCAAACTCTATTTTTTGCTTCTGAGACCTTGGATTATATCAGCATTTTTCAACCTTTTTTTATCTCATGGCACACTTGAACCTGTAGTTAAACTTCCATGCCACACTTAAGATATGTTGATTTTATAAAAGCATAAAAAAAATTTCAAATACTTTGAACTTCTTTTGAAAATAATTTAATTAATGTTCTTTAAAAATGTTTGTGGTACACCTAAGATCTTTTCCCGGCACACCAGTGTGCTGGTTGAAAATCATGGGAGTATATATTTTGTCTATTATTTCTCTTCCTTCCTAGACCAGAAGTTCTTTGAAAGCAGGGACCTCAACTCTCTTATTTACCAAATGAACAGGGCCCTGCATTTGCCAGTATTCAGAATTACTAAAATAAGTGAGTTATATATACTTAAATGGATAAGCTTATAGTATTTAAATTATGCTTCAATTAAGCTTTTAAAAAATCAGATCTCTAATTTTAAAACTTGAGGAAAACAAGAATAAATTTAGTGAATGAATAAATTAAAGCAATGCTTAGCTTGACTTGACAATCCTCCACAGAATAAAATGTAAAAACTATTGATTTATAGAAAACTGTGTTTCTAGTTTTAATGTTAAATCTCATACATGAGTAGCTCCCTATTAAATTTCAATGACATGCTGGGAAGCTTGATCTATTATTTTCAATAAAACTTATGAACACTTCTAGTGGGTGGTTGGTCTGCTGGAGGCTGCACTCATTTGCAACACACATTACTTTGCTTAGTCCTCGGAGGCAGGTGCTGTTCTAATCCCATAATGATGAATATGTGGCTTACAGACTTACAAAGAGTGTAATTCTAGCCCAAGGTCTCAGCTATGACGTGGTGGTGCCTGGGTTTGAACCCAGGCAGACTCCAGAGCTAATCCTTCTCAGTCCCTTGACAATAAGGTAGATGACAGATGGCCATTTTTGGTAAGTGCTAGAGGCCCCAGGATGCTGTTTAACTTAACATGGTGGCTCACTGGGTATTCTTCATTCCTTCTCTCTAAGGGAATGGGACATTCTGCTGGTTAGGGCCAAGGTCAGCCTTTTACAGTGACACACTCATTTCTGTGATTCTGAGAATGTCCCAGCACCACTTTGTAAGATAGTTATTTCTTTGCCTCTACTAGAATATATGCTTTCATTCCAGAGTCTCTTTAAATAGAAGGGAGTTAATGGACTCACCCGCGTCTCCTGTCCACAAGGAATAATCTACATTACTTTTGAACAGGACAAATTCTTCTTGCCTCCCTGCATCCTATGTAAGTCCCTCAGAAACTTCAGGAATTCGTGCTTCCCACTTACCTGAGTGCCAGAGAACTAAGGCAGTCGGGTAAGTAGGAAGTGTGTCTCCTAATCCACCTTCACATTTTCCTGTTTACTACCCCTTAGAACCAACCCCTGCCTGTGCCCCTCTCATCACAAGTAATTCTCAGCCCTGCAAGTCCCTTGCCCCAGACACCACCCCTCTTTGCCACCACATCCCACTGTGTGCCTTGACTTTCCTCACATCCCTCCACCTGCTCTGCCTTCTCTGGCATTCACTTTTTCATTTTCCCTCTTTATTCTTGGCCTTTCTCCCCACATTCAGTTGTTGTGCTCAGATGTTACCATGTTTTATACAGAAACAAAATCATTTCCCCCAGGGAACCACCGCTAACGAGGCCTTGCATTTGAACTGTCAGAGCAATACTGTGACGTAGATGTCACCATCTCAACTTGAGGTGGGGAACTGATCACAAAGGCTCTCCCCTCCCCCACGCTGTGGAAGTGCAGCCCCCTCCCCACTGCAGCACACCCCTTGCTGCCCAGCAGCTGTGGAGCCTGAGGGGTTCTGTGCTGGCTAAGATGGCAGAGCCTGTGCTTGTTTAAATCTTCATTAATTACAGTTAAATCATCCCTCAGTCACATTAGCTGTAGTTTAAGTGCTAAGTAACCATATATAAAAATGGCTACAGTAATAGACAGTGCAGCTGTTGACTATTTCCACCATCACAGAAAGTTCTGGTGAACCATGCTGGCTAGGTCCCTAGAACTGTTCTGTGTTTCACTGCTCATGCTGAGAGATGAATTTCCCCTATGTGGGCTTTGTGTCTGCAGTTGCTTTGGGAAGAAGGTGCCCTCTATTCTCAGGAGATGTGGGACCATTTCAGCAGACGTCTAGTTACAGTGTTTCCTGGTCTAGGAAGATCATCAGAGCTACAGGCTCCCGACATGTTGATTCTTAAATGAATTGATAGTCTTGGAGAGGGATAGTCTCCACCCTGCTAGTTGGGGCCCCAATTATTGACAAATCAAAGAATCAGTGAAGGTTTGGTAACCCCGGGGTGAAGCAGATATTCTGTTACAACTGAAATCCAAAGAGATAAAGTAACTCTTTCAAAGTCACCTAGTGGAAGGACAAGAATAAAATAAGAATTTCCACATTCTAGTCCAGTGCTCTCCTCTCTAACCTGTGCTGTTTTACTGAACACATATAACCTACTGAAACCTAAACTAGCTAATAATTAGAAAACAAAGTGGGAGAGCAGTCTCTGCTATCATGCCTTTCCTACAGCAATCTTTAAAAAGGGAGGGGCTGTTTTTCTCGGCTATGCCTAAAAAGAGCCACCATGCGGGGCCACCAGGACAGCTGCCAATGGATCATATAGCCTCCAATGAGGATTCTCGGCCACACACCACAGCTCACCCCCTTCATTTGTTCCAGAGCCTGTCTGCTGAGAACACCTGTCTCGGGGCCCTACCTTCATCAGGCAGGAGCTTTAAGTAAGTCAGTGGGGAGAGCCTGCTAAGTCATACAGCAGCAGCTGGGTGTGAAAATATAGCCCCGGTCACTTTTCCACAACCAGTGTGAGACTGGCCTGAAGGGGCCTGAGTAAGTTCTCAGGCACGCTGTAATTCACAGCTGCCGCTTGGAGAAACGTGTTTCCTCCCGAGGTTTCGCATGGCAGAGGGTCGTGCACATTTCCCAGCGTTGCTTTCTCCCTTGGGGCCTTTCTGTCCACACACTACTGGGTATTGGCTGGGTGTAAAGTTCAGTGACCCTGGGGCATAACATTCTGAGGCCACTTTTTCATTATTCCTGGAAGAAAAGGTCCTCAATGATGCTGTTTAGTGCTTGAAAACAGCAGCCTGCTAAATTTGGTTGCTGGTTCTTTTTTATTATTTATTTTTATTTTTTTAGGTGGATTTTTCTTTTAATTAAATCATAAATACATAGATCATGTATACATTAATGCATTTATGGAGTACAATGTGCTGATTTCATATAGAATTGGGAATGCTTACATCACACTGGTTAATATATACATCATCTTGTTTACTTAGTTATTGTGTTAAGACATTTATACTCTATTCTAATAGATCCGACATGTACCCTTGCATGATGTACCATTGGTGTGATCCCAGCATTCAGCCTCTTTTGATCTGACCTCCCCCCGGCCTTCCCATCCCCCCTCCCTCCTTTATCTTGGGCCATAGTTGTGCTCTATTCTTCATATGAAAGTGTGAGTGATTGTAAATTGGTTTCATAACAGTACTGAGTACATGGGATATTTTTTCTTCCATTCTTGAGATACTTTACTAAGTAGGATATGTTCCAGCTCCATTCATGTAAATGTAAAAGAGGTAAAGTGTCCATCTTTTTAAGGTTGCATAATATTCCATGATATACATATACCACAATTATTAATCCATTCATGGGTTGATGGGCACTTGGGCTTCTTCCATGACTTGGCAATTATGAATTGAGCTGCAATGAACACTCTGGTGCAAATATCTTTGTTATAAAGTGATTTTTGGTCTTTTGGATATATACCTAGTAGAGGAATTGCAGGGTCAATAGGCAGGTCTACTTTCAGATCCCTGAGTATTCTCCATATTTCTTTCCTAAAGGGCTTGCACTCCCACCAGCAGTGCAGAAGTGTTCCCTTTTCTCCACATCCACACCAACATCTGTAGTTGTGGGATTTTGTTATGTGAGCCAGTCGTACTAGAGTTAGATGATATCTCAAAGTGGTTTTGATTTGCATTTCTTTGACGATTAAAAATGATGACCATTTTTTCGTGTGTCTGTAGGCCATGAGCCTGTCTTCAGAGAAGCTTCTGTTCAAGTCCCTTGCCCACAATGAAATCGGGTTACTTGTTCTTTTCTTATTAATAAGTTTGAGTTCTCTGTGGATTCTGGTTATCAAACCTTTGTCAGAAGCATAACCTGCAAATATCCTCTCCTATTCTGAGGGCTGTTTGTTTGCTTTACTTACTGTGTTCTTGGTTGTGCAGAAGCTTTTTAGCTTGATCATATCCCAGTAATGTATTTTTGGTATTGCTTCAATTGCCCAGGGGGAGTCCTTCTCATAAAGTATTCTCCCAGGCCAATTTCTTCAAGTGTTTCCCCTGCACTCTCTCCAAGAATCATTACAGTTTCATGTCTTAAGTTTAAATCTTTTATCCAGTGAGAGCCAATTTTTGTTAATGGTGAAAGGTGTGGGTCCAGTATAAATCTTCTCCAAGTCACCAGACAATTCTCCCAGCACCATTTCTTAAATAGGGGATCATTCCCCCAATTTATACGTTTGATAGGCTTATCAAAGATCAATGACGATAAGTGTCTGAGTTTATCTCTTGGTCAATTCTGTTCCATGCATCTATTTTTGTGCCAATACCATGCTGTTTTGATCACTATAGATTGAGAAGTTAAATACTTTAATGACATAAACATGTTGAAGAAATTTGTCATAACCAAACCAACTCTTCAGGATATCCTCAGACCCATCCTCCATAATGACCAGCACAATGGTTCTTTTTTTTAGAAAAAAAGAAGTGTTCAGAGGGACCTTGGTGCAGAGAAGGAGACAGAGCCCTGGCCTGGCAGAACTGGGTGACCGGCTTCTCCCTCTGTTGGGTCCTCCGCCTGGCGAGCCGTGGGTCCTGGGGCCCCAGGCAGGCGGCATGATTAGCGGACTGGTGCGCTAGGCCACCCCACTGTGATGGTCACCCTGTGCCCTTAGGGCGTTTTATTCCTCCCCTTACTTCCAATTGTGATCCTGAAAAAGGAAAATTGAGTTTTAGCCTTAAGATTAAATGATGACAGTGTGTGGTCTGCCAGCTCCTTGCTGTGGTAGCCAGGCAGGTTTGTTACACTGAAGGAGGCGGCAAGATCTGCTGTAGCCACAGCTCCCTCAGCTCTCAGGGTCTAGGCCAGGGAGCCCCTCTCATGCACAGTCCATGTAAAGGTGAACCCCTCAAAGTCGCTGCCTGGCTCTGCCCCATGGGTTGGTGTCTTGTGTCTGGCCCCGGCAGTGGGAATGAAAAAATAGCGCAGGAAGGGGGCAGAAACAGAAACATGGGGCATGCTGGGGAGGGGGCAGGATCCACACGGGGACCCACTTCGGGCCCAGGGACCTACGGAAGCAGCAAGCGCACTCTCTCTGCACAACCCCTTAATTTTTTAAATCAGTTTTTTTTTTCACCACTGCCATCAGGGAGCGGTGCAGACTTCCCTTGACAGGGCTCACAGATTCCTGCCGCTGGGCTGTCAGTCCTCTGGAGGCGGCTGTCACCTGCTCGTCTCCCCCTGCAGGAAGCTCCCAGGTCTGGCTTGGTGACTCTGGGACTGAAGTCACTTTTACTCTCTTTCTTGTCTGGGTTTGTGGGGCTTTCTCATGAATGACAGTGACCTAGTTCCAGACCTCACTTCAGATAAGTTCTGGTGAGAATTTTTTATTAGTGAAATCTCAATGTAATCAATATTCCCTTCTGAGATAAGTCAATTAACTGTCTTACTAAGGGAACACATGTTTTGGACTGAGATCTAATTGCAAATTCAGCTGCATTTTAATTTGGAAGATGAAGGATGATTGTTGCAGTCCAAAAATGAAGGATGGAGAATCCTATGGATTTCACAGGTCTACGTAGAGAAAAGCTGCCAATTTTGTTCCTCTTCAAAGAACTTCTCCAGATCGGTAGTGGATCATTCTCCCAAATGGGCAGATTTTAGTGTATGGATCTTAAAACTTTTGAACCATGGATGTGTTTTAGAAATAACACAAAATACAACAGCTTTCTCTGATGATCACTCAGTTGGTGCACAGCAATCCTGGAGGAAGTCATATGGAACCTCACAGTGTGAGGCCCCGGCTCACGTGGTCTCTCCTGGAGTCAGGTGGAACAGGGCAGAGTGGAGCCTCCACCCACGTGGTCTCTCCTGGAATCATGTGGAACAGCACAGAGTGGGGCCTCTGCACACGTGGTCTCCCCTGGAATCACGTGGAACAGCATAGAGTGGGGCCTCTGCACACGTGGTTTTTCCCAGAATCACATGGAACAGCGCAGAGTGGGGCCTCTGTGCACGTGGTCTCTCCCAGAATCATAGGGAACAGGACAGAGCAGGCCTCCACCCACGTGGTCTCTCCTGGAATCATGTGGAACAGCACAGAGTGGGTCCTCCACCCACGTGGTCTCTCCTGGAATCACATGGAACAGTGCAGAGTGGGGCCTCTGCACACATGGTCTCTCCCGGAATCATGTGGAACAGTGCAGAGTGGGGCCTCTGTGCACGTGGTCTCTGAACCTTAGCTTTTACATCTGTCTGGATGATGTGGTTCAACCTCCTCTCTGCTGCTTCCCAGTATCTGTTTCCAGCACTCACACTTTCTACTCTGCCCCTGCTCCCCTCCACAGCTGTATACAGCTTCACCTCCAACTCTATGGAGACACAGAGTTTTTTAGACATTTACTCCCCTCTAAACCCTGCTCAGACATCCAGTCCCTGTGTACCTGCCCCACCTCCTCCAGCCCCCAGTGGAAGAGGTGGCCCATCTCTCCTCTCCCTTCTCTACCCTGGCCTGTCCCCACTCTTCTTTCAGGACTATGCCCTTCATTCACTTCCTCTCCCTGTAACTGATGCTTTCTGCCAGCTCCCTCCTTTTGGTCCATAAGTGTGTCCTGCTCTTACCTGTCTTCAATCCCCACTGGTCACCTGTGTCCACTCTGGTGACTCCTCCTCACTAACAAACCCAAGGCTCACCTTGCTGTTTAGACATCCTCAACTGCCACCCACTTTTCAAGCTCTCCCCTGCAGATTCCTCCCTGTCCTGAGACCCTCTGTCAAAGGTTACCTTGACCTGAAAATTTCCAAGTGAAACAGATCTGGGGAGAAGGCCACTACTTTCCTTGGTCTCCACAGAGCAGCCTTTACAACTGCAAATCGCTGAGCCAGGCGTGGCACCGCTTGCCTTCCAAGTCCCAGTGCTGGGCACAGAGGCCACTATGAACCACATACCAGCTCTGACTCCCATCACTGCCTCTCTTTAGGCAAGTTACTTATTGTTGTTCTAGCTACTAGTTATCTCTGTATGTTATGAATGTTGCAAATATTACAGCTAAAAAATTGAGGGTGTACAGTGAGCTGGGTGGGGCAGGGCCGGCTCTTTGCACACATTATCACCTTTAATTCTTACAGTGACTCTGTATGATGGCTACTGTTGTTGTTTCTATATTATAAATAAAGGAACAAAAGCAGACAGCGGTTAAGCCACTGACCCCATCAGTCACATACATGGAAATAGAGTTCTGAACCTCTGTCTTTAAGCTCCATTAACTCAGGGCGGTGTGTGAGATAAACTGCAAGCTCCTGTTGTGCCCACTGGGCACTTCCTCATTAGTGCCCCAGTATGAACAGGTGGTGCTGCGTGTTTCACTCACAGCACAGGTGGTGCTGCGTGTGACCCAAACCACGAGCGCCACTCTTCCCACACTCCCTGCCCACTTAGTGGGCCCAGGAGTCCATCCCAGTCCTCTCTTTCTCTGAGTCCTCCACATTCTTCCCATGCTCCTCTCCTTCACGCTTCTCAGGTCAGACCCGTCTCCCTGCTCCCGGATCCTGGAGCAGCCCAGGCCCTCGTTCCCTTTCTTTTTGCTCTGGCTTCCTCACTGTCACTGTTACATGACATCTTGAGTTGCTATGACTGATCCTCCACACTGCTTCCAGGGGAGTTTTCTAAAACACAGATAGGGCTGTGTCCTTATTAATTATCTCCAAATAAGACACAGAGAGGTTAAGTCACTGCCCAAGCTCTGACACGTAGGAGTGAGAGGTTTCAAATCCAATCAGCCTGACTCAAAAGCCTATGATCTTAATTAAGCATTTCATCAGCTGTGCCCCTCAGAGAACGAACAGGTAACTGGATCTCAGTTCTCCTCCTGGCTGCTGTCCTACCCAGGGCTGTCTCAGAGCTTCCCCGGTCCTACCTTTCCTGATTTTGGCTCATTGTCAGAGTCAAACAACCACATGGTAATACAGCAAATCCACCAATGATTATGGACCACTTTCTTGCCTAAGTCTTCACACACACACCCGCAGGAATACTCACCCCAGATCGGGGTAGCAGTCTTTTCAAAAACCACTAATTTGTCAAACTCAGCAAACTCAATACTACTTGTGAAGGAAAAGTAGGTTGAAAATAAAAACTCTCTTGACATTAATGTCTGACTCAATTTTTCTCTATTGAAGTATCACAGATAATTTATTGATTTTTTTAAAAAAAGCAAAATAAGAAAAATGTATGTGTCAATTGAGTAAGTAGTTTTAAGGCTGGACCGAAGCTGGAATTTAAATAAGATTTGAGAAATATTTGTACCTGTGATTGCTTTTGGTATAGGCTCAATCATTTGCTCTTTTTAAGAATACTGTGTAAGAGAAAAATGTTTATCCCCATTTTATAAACCTTAGTGAAACTAAGGCTCAAAACATTCAAACAACTTGCCTCCAGCCATCTTTCTGGGTGCTGGTGAAGCAACATTCCCATTGTCCAACCTCTCAGAGATATACAAAAATTTTAATGTATTTTTTTCTTGGAATAATTTTAGATTTCTTGGAAAGTTAGAGAGTTCTTGCATGTCCTTCACCTGGTTCTCTCAATGCTAACATTGCAATGCTCACTGCAGTACCGTCATCAAATGTATGACGTTAGCATTATTCCACGTTACTAAACCCCGATCCTTCTCCACATTTTACCTGATTTTACTAATGATCTTTGTCTCTTTCAGGACACTGAGTCTCCTTGCCTCTGATCTGTGATGTCTGTCAGCCTCCCTTGTCTGTCATTACCTTGGCAGTATTGAAGAGTACTGATTAGGTACTTTGTACATGTTGAAAATAATTTTGATCCGCAAAATCTTGTTTTTTGGTTTATATCACTTTGTTATATAGATATTGAGTTTTGTACACCTATTTCAGAAGGCAAATTTCCTGTTCTTTGCCTGAAAATTATTACATATTTCTTCTTGATGCCATTAGAGACCTGAAACTTTTTTCCAACCCTGTTTTTACTTTGTGAATAGTTGTGATGCCTATTCCCAGATGAATCTTATTTCCAGACAACTGGATCCTTGATGTCTAAAAAAGTAACCGAGCTGAAATCATTGAAGAAAAGATGATGACTCTATATGCAAAAGGAAAATGGGGCTGTGTCACAGAAAGATAGCACAGCAGCTAAGCTAAATGAATGTAAAATTTTAGGACACAGAAGTTCATGACTACGGCAGAAATTGAACTAACAGAACTTTAGATATAATAGACTGCATTGTCTTCTCTTGATAATCCTTTATTGCCAATTATTTGGGGCTTGAGTAATATTGGAGGCCGGTTTCTGGTTTCCCTTCGTGTAGTAACAGCTTACAAAGCCAACAACAGAGATGGCAGCCCTCTTCCCAGTACCTGGCACTTAGTAGGGTTGGGCGAATGTGAATTTCTGTGTAGAGGAGGATTGTCTGATGCTTACTTACTGTGTTCTAGGCACTCTTTGAATGCTGCCATCCCATTTTACAGTTGAGGAATTGAGATTCCAAGAGGTTAAGTGACTTGCCCAAGGTCACACAAATAGTAAGAGGTCTGGATGGGGAAGAACCCAGGCAGGCAGCACCTCTACCCCCTCTTTTAACTATGACACGCCACTGCTTTCTTGTACACCTGAAAAGCAATCTGAGATTCAGCACTGAACTTTTTTCAAGATATTGAATTTAAAATAATTTAAACTTTGCTGTTGTAACTAATTCTAAAATACATTTCTTGTCTTCCTAACACGGATCTCATATTTCCTGATATCAGAGGACTATTAAATATGAGCACTGAATCTGTTTTCCTTGGCTTTTCCCTGTCTGCCATTCACAGACTGGCTTCACATTGGGAATGCATCAGTGAGGTTTCTTTTCCCGCCACTCTGATTTACCCATTTCCGTCATCATCGTCCTCTCTGTCACTTTTAGCTCTTTCGTTTGCTTGACTTGGATGACATCCTTTTTCTGTCTTTGCAACAACTATTTCAGGTTTGCTATTAGAATTGCATCTTCAGTGAAGTAAGTAGTTACTGAGGGGCTTGGAGTGCGGGAGGTGGGTGCAGCCTGTGTGCCGTCTGTGATTTGTGCCTCGTCGGCTCCCACTGGGCTCGGCTGCTCTGCTTATTCCCCGGGCTCTGCTCCTCACTACAGAAGCCACTTCTGCATAAGTGAACTGATATGGTGTTAAAATAGATAATAAGGCATCACTGGTTATTTTATCTCTTCAATTCCAATACTGAAAGACAAACATTACTAAAATAAACAGTCATGGCAAAAGAAGACTAACGGGACTTCACGTATCACTTAAAGCCCAGTCCCATCATCTGGGCCCTGCGGCGGTGACTTTTCTTTCTTTTTTTTTTTTTTTAATTGAATGGTAACTGTGTACATTAATGCACTTCTGGAGTACAGTGTAGTGTTTTCACACACAATCCAAAACACTTCCATCATACTGCTTAACATAGCCTTCATGTCATTTTCTTAGTTATTGTGTTAAAATGTTCATATTCTACTCATAGAAATATTCACTTGTACCCTTGTAAGATAAACCACAAAAGTGAACCATCGAATCCCCCTCCCTCCACCCAGTCCCCCCTTGCCCCCTCACCCTTAGGTGTCTCTTCAGATCGCATAAATCTTTCGCCTTTTACTGAAATTCTTGATTGTCTCCGTGCCTGGTAGGTTTGCTGATGTATTTAGCCTAAGGTAGAGAAGGGTGAGACAGAACTGCATGATGGAAAGTGATAGGACTCTTGTTGTAAAGAACAGAAATGTGATCCAAATGTTAAGTGGTAAATCGCAAATCCCATGACTAAACTCTGGGGTTCCTGGCTCACCTGCCTGTCTTCTTATTCACCACACCAGGAACCTGTTCCTTCCACCTTCCCATCCCCCTTCCTTCTCTTTTCTTCTGCTTCTTTTATTCTTTTCTCAGCTGACTTTCAAACTAAAAACGTGTTTTCTTTACCTGAAAACAATGGCAACGCCATTCAACTTTAACTCTGATCCAATTTAGCATCAGAAAGCAGGGAATTGTTTATTAGCCAACGGCAATAGGTGATTTGGAGCTAAATCATTCTGAAATACAGATGAAAGACATAAAATCCCACCTCGTCTAACCCCTCATCTTCCCCTCCAGTTTCTTCCTCCGCAAGGCCCTCCCAAGTTCAACTCCATATTCCCTAGGATACATGACACAACATCTGTGGTGGCCTCCACTGAGATTTATTTTTCAGATTTTCATTAAAATAGTAACTGAATTGACTCACTAAAATGTTGCTTATCCTAATAAAGCCCTTTAGAGCCTTGCAAATTTGCATTTAATACTCTTTAGTGTCATTACAGCATTAATAATCTGTGCCTAAAGAGCCATAAAATCTCTATACATTCTATTTAATGGAGCTAGTTTCATAACCCCCTATTTTTAGGCAGCTTGGATCTTAATGTACCTTAAATGGAATCACTGACTTAGGTTGAAAGAATCTGAGACTTCTCGTAATTTATTGGCCCTCCCTGTATTTCCCAGTCCTGAGAAGTAACACAGGTGCATTGGCCCAGCTCTGCAGCACAGGCCTTTGGAGTTTCCTTAAGAATTAATGATTTCCCCAATTTGCCCCAAGGCTTCTCATAGCTAACAGAACTGGAAAAGGAAAACCAAGACCATGACAGAGGTGGAGGCACAGGACTGAAGGCGATTACCCGGCACAAAGCAGATGACAGCCACGGCTGGTGGACGGATCCTTCTGGACTTGGAGATTTGTGGGGAACCCAGCTTCGCTGATGCAGGCAGACACTTGGCTTATAAATCGTGGGCCCAGATGAACTGTTAAAAGAAACAAAGATGAGTTATGAAGACCATAGAGTCCCCTTCTACTCTCCCCTTCTTGTCTATTTCTTTGCCTATTTGTAAAGAAACAAGTGAAAAGGAGAGAAAAATTGGAGATAGCATTAGATGAAAATTTCAGATAGTTGCTAAAAGCCACTGTACAGAGAGCAGTGTGTAGTCAGCTGGGAGTTCTGAGCAAATGCTGGTACACTGGAGACCAGGAGGCAGGCGGGGTCCAGGAGATGCACAGGTGGAGCTATCATTAACTTTTTTATTCGCATCATAGCCAAAGGCCACCACCAGGAACAATTTCTGTCTTCTCTGGCATCAGAACACAATCTGATAGGAGAGGTATTTTTATTTATCCATCTCATTTAAGATCTCTTTTTTAGTAACATCAGTGAGGGAAAGGTGGAGAGTATGGGGCCCTACGAGAGAGCTGCAAGTAGAAAGACACAGGCAGGGAACTCTGCGTTTTCCAAGAGTGCATCTGCCATGCAGCATGAATAGTTCTTTGGAGCCCTCTCTGAGCTGCACTGTAACATTCAGAGTCTTAGATTTGCAGTAAGCTGAAGGCTAATTGCCAGAACTCTCGAAAACTGGATAAGAAACTCCAATTAAAAAGAGAGAAAATATTTAAGCCAAGCAAGAATATAAGTGAACAGTGCATTTAAGAATTGAGTGCAAAGAGCAAAATCTTAAAAGTCCGTGCACCACTCATGGACAAAGGGAAGCAAGGTGACCTACGCAGGGGTGGGAAAAAAATGATTTAGCAAAAAGAAAATCATAAAAAACCAGTTTGACAATGACAAGAAATTTAAAAAAAAAAGGAATCTTAAAATGGATGAGATGATCTAAATGTCATCAGAAGAATATATCTCAGCAAAATGACACAATGAAAGATTAGGACTAAACTCAATGGCCTCTTCATAGTTAATATAGTAACAACAAATAATAACTTCTACCTCCAAAGATACAGGCCAATTTAAAACTGGCTGTCACCCAATCTTTACAGAACTTCTATACACGTAGAATACATGGAAACCCATCCAACTCAACTCTCCGAAGCTGCTATGCTAACCTTTGGCAAGGCCAGAACAAATCAAGGAATCAGAGAATAACCTTAGGAAGATTAGACAAAAGCAGAGGGGTCTTGCTAATAAGTAAGAAAAGAATGAACTATAATTCAGTAAATATTTCTGATCCTTCATAAACACAAAGATAAAATTAAAGAACCATTGCTAGATATCATGCCCTTGTAAAAAAAAAAAATAAAAATAAAGCCCCAAATCCCACATGTAAGGCATGCACTGAATGATCTTTTTAGAATTTTCTGTGGAGATTTGCAAATGCTGCGTGAGTTTTTGTTACCCCTGTGATCTGTCCTTGCACACTATTTTCTTATATTTTAAATATCATGAAAGAGCAGAAAAATTATAATTTAGGTTGAAAAACAAAGTACCTGCCATAATGCCAGCTGCCGTGAGTTATTGATTTTTAAAGTACTTGTAAAAAAGTGCCAGGTATCTAATTTGCCTACTACTATAGTAGTTTTGAACATTTAGTTTCTTTGTCCAATCAGTCTCCTACCACTTATTTTTTAAAATGTCCATTTTTTAAATAAATGCTTTCAGATGTGTTTTATAACTACCCATTAGTTAAAGAATAATCCCATTTTCTTGCAGAGAAAGAAAGTATTAACATTCACAAGTTCATCTAGGATGCTTAATTTATTTTCACACACTAGGTACTGAAAGTATGAATTAAAATAGAAAAAAACATTTTTCCATTGAAACAATGCCATCTGAATTTCAATAAATATATTTTTCTGCAGAAAAAGGCAAAGTGGAACTCCCTACTTCACTACAGAACGATTATGAAAGTTAAGAAAAAAAAAGCTGAAGTTTGGCTTCTTATTTCAGTTTCTGCCCTGTCTCTGTTCTTCGAAATGTCAAAACGTATTTGTATTTTTATTTAACAAAAATATGGGAATAATATCAACCTACTCCACAGAACGTGGGGAAAGTATGTTCTTAAAATAGCTGAATGTGTGCAATTATATATGAACATCCCAAGAGCTGAATATGTAAAAGTGACTTTTATCTTAACTGAATTACCTCAACTGTGATGAAGATAAGACGAAGATAAAGGCTCATACAAAATCCAGACAAATTACCGTCTGGATTTTGCCCAGAATAACAAATTTTACTGACCAAAGTAGTGTGTGTTTATGTGTGTTCCCATTTAAGAAAGATTTTATGTCAGCAGAGGTATCCCTTGGATACTAATAGGATTTATACAATTGTCAAAGAAAGCGAGTAGTAAAGAATCCTCATTGCTTTGGTGAATAACAGTATACATATTTACTCTAGAATTTCTTCTTTGCATAATCTGGCATTATAGATGAGGTACCTATTATCACCTTTCCCCCACACCAAGGACATCTAAGGGTCATTCCTCTGAATTACTCTCAAAGTAAACAAATCTCTTAATATTGACTTGAAAGCTGCATTATAGTTACCCAACATCTGCTATGTAACTACAAAGTCACATTGGCAAAAAGCTTAGATCTCTGCAAAATTATTTACTTGGTTCAACTCAATGACAAACTTCTAAAATTAATTTTGTTACTGAAAATGGCTTATATTACAGTATATGTGGGTTTTCTTTCCTTTCCCTGCTAATCTCCGGCTACCTGAAGACTGATATTTTTAATTATGCTACCATGAATTCCAGTTTTTAATGGGGATCTTTGCATAGAGTAGAGCTGTGTTTTGTATCTGTGCTGCCAAAATGAGCACAGAATATAGGTATGTTTAACCAATGTTTCTTCCATTATGGAACCAAATTAAAAATGAGCAAGATGGCAAAGACTATCTTCCTCCTGATTTTTATTTTCTACATAATTCAGCAGCACTATGATGTATTAAGAGTGTAGAAATAAATATTTATTGAACGAGTAACTACATGAAATCTGGCAGAGTAAAGGACTGAGTGTGCAGGCAGCTAAGAACTGCAGGAGATGACGCAGCAGTAACCCCCTCACTAGGAGAAGATGTTCAAGGCTTGAGTCTTCACCTTCTCACTTCACTTCTGATGTTATAATAAGAGTTAAGGTCTTTCAGTTTATTTTCAAGCTTTAAATCTGTTCTTTTCTCCTCAACATAGGGTTTAACATTAGCATCCCTTTCTTCTCAATCAACTTCTGACTTGGGAAGGATACCCATAGGATAGTTGGGATATCTTGGGTAACAAATCTCACAAATGGTTCTCAAGACTCTAGCTTAGACAACCAAGATTTTGGGTGAGTCTTGACCCACTTTCTTTGATTCAATGGTTTTTGTTTCAAAGTGCCAATGGAACCTTCACGCTCAGTAAATGCTCTCATTTTGTTGGTCTTGTCTATACAATTTAATTTCTATTTTTTTTTTTTCTGTTTCAAATCCCACTGTATTCCTGTGTGATTCTCTGCTTTGACTAGAATACTTCCCTGAACTGCAGCCTGCTTGGCTGGGCTAGGTTACCCCACCGAGCTCTTTCAGTCACTTCCCCTGGGGAGACAATACGTGATCTCTTCTATTTTAACCACCAGGTTTGCTCCCACACTGAACACACTTATCATGAGGAGTTACTGTACAATGAACTTAGTATTAGTAGTCCTTTCCCAGAATGTTTCAGTGTCCTTCTCCACAACTGCCTTTACATATGGGAAAGTGTCTGCAAGAATCAAGTTCAAATTCACCATTGTCTCCTGGGGTTGCTGGACATTAGGTACTAAGCTACCCCTGTTACAGACTCACTCCAGAGTTCGGCTTTACACAGGCTGGACAATTTCCTCCTCAAACAGCCTTGACAGTCAAGGTCACAGCCTTTGTTACAGCCAGATGCACCTTGCCTCTGATTAAAGTCGGCCTCTTCTATCAATATTATTTAAAGTTCAGTAAAAATTTTTGAAAAAAGAACAAATAGAATTTTGACTTGACAACTTAACTGTAACCTCTGACTCTTACCCCACCCTGGTATTTGGGTCTTTACTTTGGCTGTCTCTTTTCTTTTTCATACTGATGACTAAAATGGTAAAACTAAAGATTCAAAAAACTAAAAGAATGGAAGAGTTTTCTAAGAAATATTTAAAGATTTTGCATTTATTTTTCCTCCAACTAGTTTTTGAAAAGATGTATTCTACAAAGTACATATTACCAGATTTGGTGTGTGTGTGCCATACTAAGATAAATGAAAACCTTCATTTATTAAAGTCTGCCCAACTGTTTTATTAAAACAAACAGACAAGCAAAATACCTTGACAATGTTAGCAAAACATTTCCTGACAAATCCAAAAGGGACTATACTCTCCATCGTAGTACTGAGTTGAGAACCTTTTAAGGTGATACTTAATGTCTAGATATTGACAGGGTTCCCCCAATCAATCTGAGACTCCAATCATGGAGTCCACGGGTAGAAATCAGATCTGGGCTGAGTAGTACGAGGTCAATCTCCTAGGCTCTTGATGCCTTTTCCAGATGACTGTGTTTTCTGAGAGAATTAGGGAAGGAAGGCAAGTGCAGACAGACTATACTTTTCACTTAAGTGACATAAGAAAAGATTTTATCTCAACTTCCATTTCATTTAAATTGTGCTTAACTGAGTTGATGTAAATTTTTATTAGTGAGTGTCTGAGCCTCTTGTCACAGAAGTAGGAGGGTGAGTTTTTTCTCATGTCAATTACAAAGCTTTGCTGTCTAAAAGAGGAACAGTCTTGTAAAACATCTTCCTTCATCTTCTAATTTGTCTATCTCAATAGGGCATTAATTTGTCTAATTGAATGAGGCATTCCTAGTTTGGGTAAAATTAGACTCTTTTCTACAGATTGTTTTTCAAATTAAAATGTATAGACTAAATAATCCTATGCCACTTAAAAGAACTAATTTATAAAATCTACAGCTAACTGATTTTGGCAGGCTTACTGCAGGGCAACATTGATCATGCTTAATGTGTTAATCAAGTCAAACATTGTGCCTGCCAAGATCAGAGCAGCTGGTTCCTGACCACAACTTTTGCATAGGAAAAAATCCTAGGATTCTCCTTGGCCATCTTTAGCCACAGATTACAGCTGTCCTATTCAACCTGTGAATGGGCCCTCAGAGAGTACCTGGCCCCAAAATGTGCAAAGATGCAATGGGATGACTGGTGGCCCCTCCAAAGATATGTCCACATCTTAATCCCTGGAAACTATGAATGTGACCTTACCTGAATGTCTTACAGATATAATTGAGTACAGGATCTTGAGATGAGATCATGTGAGATTATCCTGATGATCCTAGATCCTAGATCCTATAATAAGAGTCCTTCTAAGAGATTAAAAAAAAAAAAGACACAGAGGCTATGTGATGGAAGAGGCAAAGAATGAAGTTACACAGACTCAAGACAAGTAGCTGTGAGAACACAACATCGCCAGTAGCTGTGAGAAGCAAGAGAAGATTCTCAAGTCTTTCAAAGGACTGCAGCCCTCACAACCAACCTTGATTTTGGATTTCTGGCCATCACAGAATAAATCTCTGCTGCTTTTGCTTTTTTAAAGCCAGAACCAACTGTATTTCTGTTATAGCTGGCCTAGAAAACAAATACAAAATCATAATCTGAAAGCGGCTGAGAGAAAGGATCTCTCAAGGAACTTGCAGACCATCAGGGAAGTTGGTGATTAAATTGTGACAACAGGTATTTCTCTAAGATTTTGGAAATAAAATATGGACAATAATTAAGATGGTCACAACTGGAGAAAAACTGAGAAGAAACAGAAAGAGAAGAGACAGAGAGGGAAGCTGAGTCAGACTTACTGGGAAACATAAATAGAAGGGGGGGGTAAAGACAAATGGGCCCAACCAGGGTTCCAGACCCCTCACCAGCTTACTGTGATAAAAACGTACAGTTGTCTTAATTCTCATTTCCAAGGGTAACCTCTGATAGCTACACTGGTATCCTCTGATCTTTGTAACCAAACTATTATGACACAAAACTTCTAAAACAGCAGTACAGGCTTTATTGCAGTCAATGTTTATGAGTATTGCTAACTCCCCTTGAACATATCCAGTCATAATTGGCCCTGTCTCGTGCTCTAGAGCAGGACTTTGAGGCTTTAAACATCAGCATTTTCTGGATTTAAGAGCATGTGTAAAACTGCTATTTGGAAGAACCCTGAGAATTTCCTACAGATTCACTCATGCCAATGTAAGGTGACCAATCCTCTGAGTGTGAACACCAGTGTATTAACTTAGCTGCCACAAGAGCTCATTGACAACATCTCCCACAAGTTATGGAATTCAAAGGTCTTACCGAAGTAGTGTGCTATATACCCCTACACTGTAACCATTCAGTGGGAGCTTACAGAATCCCCTCCCTCCTTTCCTTTTTCTTAAGTTTAATTGTGTTTTTCTCTCACGTGGGCTTGTAGTTATGGACAAGTTTCAAAACATTACTGAGTACAGGGGATGCTTGCTTTACCATTCTTGAGATACTTTACTTAGGAAAACATTCTCCAAATCCATCCAGGTAAATACTAAAAATGCAAAGTCATCACTGCAACTCAGACTTTACCTTATAGACACAAACAATGCAACACAATTTTACATGCCCTCATAGTAATCCAAAAGTGTTTTTAAAAGTTATTTTCATGAAATGGAGGGGAACAATAAAATGTCATTAAAACTATTTTTAAAAAAATCATTCATAATAATTCACCTTTCAACTAGTCTTTGAGTACAAAATGCATGGAAGTTAAAGGATAGAACAAACCAGCTAGCATCTTACGTCATAAAAAAATAGAATTCAGGGCAGTGCCTTCTGCTCAAAGGAGTAAGACACTGGGCCTATATGCCAGAGGTGGTGGGGTCAAACCCAGCCCTGGCCCAAAAAAAAAATAGAATTCAAAGATTATCTCCTAATCAAAAGTCATACCTCCACAAAAATATTAAAATTAAATTTTATCAGTTTTACCAATGAAATTATATTGTAGAAGATAATTAAGTACAATTCATCCAATTCTTTAGGTTTATCCAGGTCATTTATGTTTCAAATTTAATGACTAACACTAATTTACTAAATTTAATTTAATTTCATGTGATATATGTTGTTCTATATTATCTATGTATTATCTACATTGTTGGATGTTTTATAGTGGTTTTTTGAAAAGTTAGTTTAAAAAACATATAAGGAATTCTTAAGGATAAAACTGCTGAATATTGATATTACTGTTCCCCATCGATAAATTCCTTCATAATTAATTTCTAAGAAAATTTAGTAGCAAATAAAACTGTTCTTTTCTTAGAGAAGCATCATCTTTACTTTTAATAAGTAAATGGAAACATTTTTTTGTCATGTTTTCATTTTATTGTGGTGTCAAAAAGACTAAAATTCAACATAGTACTTAAATACAATTACTATTTTAGCCAGTTCAAGTGGGCTGTGTGTTGTAGTGTTCAAAACCCTTGGGATCTGCCACAGCTATGTTTAAAGCCTGACTCTGCCAATTGACAGTTATACGACCTTGAGCAGGTCAGTTAATCTCTCTGACTGGAAAAAACTCTTGGTTTTTCCATCTATGAAACGGAAACAAGAAGGGCACTTACTTCATAGAGTTCTCGTGAGGAATAAATGAGATTAAACATATAAAATATTTAGAAACAGTCCTGATGATCGTTATATCTCCATTTTTGCTTTAATATCTTCATTCTATTATTCTTTATTCTTTCTGTAAACAGTTAAAATATGAACATAAATACAATACATACGAAGGGAATACTCAATTTAAGAAGAGTCTGAACAGCATGGTTAGAGGGATAGATTAATAAATGCAATTTCAAGTTTAAAAGCCTGCACTAAGTTTCTGAAGGTTTTTAAAAACTATTATTTCTCCTTTAAAATGCATGAATTAGTGGTTAGGTGAGCTAGAACAAAACAGAAAAAAATGTGGCATTTGGGACATCATAAAATAATGCTTGGTCACAAAGGTGAGAACTTTGACAATTTCCCCTTATTGGTACAGATGGATATTAATCTTACTAGTTTGGGAGAGGAGAGTTATTTTAGGTCTGTCCTTCCTAATGTACTAGTTCCCCCCTTCTTTTTTTTTTTTTTTTGTTTTTTGTTTTTGCTCAAACGTAAATCTCATTCTTAACATTATAGTATGGCTACTCAAAATGGGAGAAAAACTGATTCAAAAGATAAAACAAAGTTAGAGTGACCTGAAGGTAAATAGCTTAAAAAGACGAAGCCACAGCGAAGCCTGAGTAGATCTAAATGATGATACATTTTAAATGAAGGATCAGCAGCCGTGCTACTTGTGGACTGCAGCAGAAAAGAGCTAACAAAAAATAAATTAGGGGAAAATCAATAAAAATATTTCTGGTGTGAGAAGTGTCTTCTATTCTAAATGGCAAACCTAAACCAAATTGCATTAGAACTATGAAAAGGATTGGGAAACTTTTAAAGCTTCATTTTGAGATCTGTTGTTAATTTATTTGATTCAGGCTGGTGTCAAGGGCTACTGATACCAACACTATTATATTTATACCCTTTTCTAATAAGACTTGTAGCTCAATAAAAAGCAGAGTTAAAGAGCTCAGAAATGCACAATGTCGTTTTCTTCAAATTCAGATACCATCTAGGGTCACGAAAATCTCATGCTAAGTAATGAGCAGGGTATTTGATGTACTGTCAATCAGCTACACCTGTCAAATACTTCCTCTGTGTCCTATGAAAACTTTTATTCAGGATTTATTGCAATGATTGACACTAAGAGGTTATTAATAGCACGTATAAGTTTACAAATATGAACAACAATTTTTAACCTACAAAGTTAAAGGTATGTTTCAAAATCTCTTACAAAAGGAGCCACAGATTCTAAGTTCTGTCTTCATTTAATCCAATCAGCAGATATTTTCAGCATAAAATGATATAATTTCTACATGGTTGCATTGGTTATTGGTTTTATTGCAGACGTAAATAACTGAAATCAAAGGTTTAGCAATCTTGCCTAACATACATACCTCCATTCTATTCAAAGTAAAAATCAAGAATTCGTTGAAAGTATTCAATTGTTCATGTTGTATATTTACTATTATTTATTAAGATCTTATAAATTGCTTACCGTAAACAGTGACTCCTCTGTCACCCCTCCAATGATTGTTTGTGTAGTAGAGCAATAAACTGGCAAGCAGAAATTTTACTGAATTTTATAACCAAGAATTTCTCTAATCATAGAAGAAAAGCCTTAAGTGTGGTAGGCTAGGATGTCCCCACAAGATATTCATTCATGAGTCATTATGAAATACACAAAAATCCGGGAATGTAAAATCTGTGTCAACAGAAACAAATGAAGCCCCCTCAGTATCACCGATGAGCAGAGCAAGTTGAAGCTTGCACAGGTGAATCAGAAAGGATGCTGTTGGCTGTTTTTGTGGAAGTGAAATAATGGGCCATAACATAGTCTATCTTAAGACTTTAGTAATGACCCAGGTATTATAATCCCCCAAATAAGTTACCTTACATGGAAAAAAGGACATGACAGCATGACTAAATTAAAGCTCTTGATATGAGGAGAATATCTTCCCTTATTGGATGTGCCCAAGTTAGACACAAGGGTTCACATAAAATGCAGCATGTAGAGTTAGACACAAAAAACACCGTGTGATGACAGTGGAGAGAGAGAGAACGGAAAATGCTAAACTGGTTTTCAGTATCAAAAGTCGGACCACAAGGCGAGGAATGCAGGTGGCCTTTAGGCCAGAAAGAGCAGGGAAATAAATTCTCCCCTAGACCTTCCAGAAGTAACAGGTTCTGCCAAAAATGGGCTATTAGCCTACTGAGGCACTCTACCCAGGGCAACAGCTTGAGGCTCTGTCTCAATAAATAAAATAAAATCTATCTTGAGCTTCTCATTTCTAGAACTTCTGACTATTAGAGAATAAATTTGTGTCATTTTAGTCAAGAGTTTATGAGTAATGAGTATATGATGAGTGGTCACCACAACCATAGGAAACTAACACACTGGGTTACTTCAAGAGTACTGCCTTCTGGCTCGGCGCCTGTGGCTCAATCAGCTAAGGCGCCAGCCACGTACACCTAAGGTGGCGGGTTTGAATCCCCAGCCCGGGCCCACCAAACAACAATGATGGCTGCAACCAAAAAATGGCCGGGCGTTGTGGCGGGTGCCTGTGGTCCCAGCTACTTGGGAGGCTGAGGCAGTAGACTCGCTTGAGCCCAGGAGTTGGAGGTTGCTATGAG
>CAUYQV010170883.1:0-13796 GCA_963574575.1 Galagoides demidoff | reverse complement strand
TTGAAAGGATATATATTAAATACGGTAGAATGGAAACCTGAGAGGGGGCTAGGCGCCTGTGGCTCAATCGGCTAAGGCGCCAGCCACATACACCTAAGGTGGCGGGTTCAAATCCCCAGCCCAGGCCCACCAAACAACAATGATGGCTGCAACCAAAAAATGGCCGGGCATTGTGGTGGGCGCCTGTGGTCCCAGCTACTTGGGAGGAAGAGGCAGGAGACTCGCTTGAGCCCAGGAGTTGGAGGTTGCTATGAGCTGTGATGCCATGGCACTCTGCCCAGGGGTATAGCTTGAGGCTCTGTCTCAAAAAAAAAAAAGAAACCTGAGAGGGGAAAAATGGGGAATGAAAGGAACAAAAATAACATAAAAGATAAGAGAAGTCTTGCCTGGACTACCGAGCCGTGAACTGAAGTGTGTGAGAAACCCAACTTTGAGCAGCTGAGTGTCTGTTATGGTATTAGCAAATGTACTTTCTGTTAGAACGAGTCTAAGACAATAATCACAAGAATCTCCATTAACTTTCTATTTTTTATAAAGAAAACTGAAGTATAATGTATTTCAAAATTATTAAAACATAAATGTAAAGCCCGATGATTTTTCACAAGGTGAACACACTCGTGTAAACCTCTCGGATTGAGAAATAAAACATTTGAAACTCTAGAATCTTTTGGTTCCATACCAAGTCATCCCTGGCCCTCATCACAGGGAACCACATCATTGATCAGCCTTGTCTATTTTTGACCTTCCTGTAAAAGGAATTCTGCAGTGTGTACTCCTTTTTTTCTGCTTGTTTCATTCTCTGTCATGTTTGTGAGATTAACCCATGTTCTTGCAAGAGATACTATATTTCGGTATATAAATATATGACATCTTATTCATGCTACTATTGGCAAACATTTAACTTGACCTCAGTTTCTTATTATTATGGATAAAGCTGTGTGTATGAACGTTCTTATCCATGTCTTTTGAGACAAATGCATGCTTTTCCTTTTGAAGAAGAGGAATATCCAGGACAGGAATAGTTAGGTCATAAGATTGCAGCTGATCAGCTTTATCAGATACTGACAAACCATTTTCCTAAGTGATTTTACCAAGACTTCCACTTTCAGCATCCCAGAGCTTCAGTTGCCACATCTCACCAACACTTGGGAATTGTCAGTCTTTCTAATTTTAACCATTGAGGTAGGTATCTTGTTCTCATTTTATCTTATTTTTTGTTTATATCAGTTTCTGTATTTCATTTTCTTTTACATCTAGATGAGATTTCATAGTCTAACACCGCTATTGCTCTTTTCTTCTTGCAAGGACTTTGTTTTAGTTCACAGAGATATTTGTTGTTTATTATTATTTGTTATTGTGGTACAGTACAGCAGTATAACATAAAACATACTACTGTAACCATTTTGAAGTGTACAATTCAGTGGCTTTAGTCCATGCACAATGTTGTGCAACCATTACCGCTCTTTTAGTCTGACTGCAATAACGAGATACCACAGAGAGAGGGTTTTATTTATTTTCTCACCGCTCTGGAGGCTGAAATTCTCCAGACTATGAGCAGGTGCCAGCCGGGTTGGGTTCTGGTGAGGCCTGTCTTTCTGGACAGCAGGCAGCTTTACCTAGGTGTATCTAATTTATCTCTCAACTATATTTTCCTGTGCTTGGTCATCATAGTTTTTAGTTACGTGGTATGCGCATGTACTTAATTTGAACAATGAGAGGGGATATTGGTCTATTAGGTCAACTAGATTGAGGAATGGTAACCACAGAGCAATAAATTTTATATTCTTGGTTTGCTTATCTGATTTTTTCCAGAATTTATGTCAAAATACTAAATATATACACTATCCCTCATAGGTACAATTTACTTGATGAGCGTCTAATTGAATAGCTAATCTCAGAGATAGAGAATCACTGTATAATTTAAGTAGATCTAATTATACAATGTACATATATAGAGAAGAGAGACTTTTGTGGAAACCAACATTTAGTTGCTACTACAAGTATCTATGTTCTAAACTTTCTTGCGTCTTGAGTATTTTATCCTTAAAACTAGTTTTTATATTTGAATATGTAGATACTTCATTTCTTTATGGTCTTGGAAGACGTTAAAATATATATTTATTCATTGGAATCTATTATAAAGAATTTTTAGATATTGTGAAAAAATTTTTTCCTATTTCCCCGTGTAACAGTCTTGAGGTTTTTGTTTCCTTGCCTTTTAATAAAATGGGAGAAGGTGAGTTGGGTGTTTGAAATGCTGAAGACCTACTGTGCTTCTTATGATGTGTGGCATTATTGATAAAATGTTTCGGAATCTTCATGGTACTATAACCCTAAGGCTTCTGGGATCAAGGATTGGATGCTGTATGTATAGCTGTTGGACCCAACATGTAAGAGTGGTTCACTGAATGAATCATAGAATGGATTCACTTAGGTAAGTGGCCAATCCAATCAAACCAGTTTACTCCGTCAATTTCATTGACTTTGTGGCCTCATTCAGAAATAATCTTTAAAGTAAATAGTCACAATGAAGGAAGGGACAGTAAAGTTCCCATTGTTGTGCTGTAGTGAAAAGATGGTAGGAAGTAGTTCATTAAGTTGGGTTGCATCTAAGTGGAAGATAAAAACTTTCAGGACTATAAAAAAAACTAAACTTTTTTTTTTTTTTTAATAAACTAAACTTTTGAATGCCTGAATAGTAATGGGGTTGGGTAGAAACTCCAAAGACAATAATTTTAAAACTAAAACAAACTAGTCTTTTAATTATAGCATAATTATCCAGATTTCAAACTGTGAATTCACTTTTGCTTTGGTCTTTTAAATAAATTATGCATGTTTTCCATATGGGGCCCCACACCAAAACTCCTTTTTAATCTGGGAAAACATTTCCAAAATCCAAGTTTGTATCCAAGTTCTGGGATATTAATTCGACTTTGGATTCTTCCACAAACTTTCCACGTTTAGAAATCTTTTTGAACTGTCCCTTGGGATACACATGTTTATATTACACATATTCTATGTCTTTTAATAGTAACATTTAGGAATTCAGTAGGAAAGAAATAATGCCCTTATAAATTTGATCTCTTTTGCAAACATAGGAACATGAAATGCTCTTTGATTTACCCCCACCAGGTTTACATTAATAAACCATCAATTGTAAGCTCAACTATCCAATCCCCCAAAAATTTCCAACTTCAATATTATGGGCTGTTTTATTCTGCTGTGCATTTAACAAAGGATTAAGGGATAATGCATTTTTAATTAACTGAAATATTAATGGCAAAGGGCTTTTAAGAGAAAATTTTTAAAGAATTACTCATCATAAACATGGTTTCAATAGAATTTATTTATAAAGCTGGGTAGAGAGCTAGGGAAGGATTATTAAAACTTTAAAAATAATTTTTCCTTTTATATAAAATGGTTAACTTGAAGAACTTCATAGATAACAGCAATAAATGTGGGGGCACTCTTGGGGGCTATGAACTAATCAACAAATAATGAGATTTTCTGCGATTAATATTTTGCCAAATTTCTATGACACTGCTCACAGTAAATGTGCAGAACCTACAGGGGAATTGTGTTCAGCCAACCAAACTCCATGATGGTTCCACATTGCGCCATCATAAATGCCTTTCTTATTAGCCACCCAGGAACCTGAAACTTCAGCTAATGAGATGATGAAGAAAAACAGGACCTGAGCCATAGCCTGGGCCAATCCAGTGCTGCTTTGCTTTTAACTTTATGTCTGTATTGCACAAAACCAAGCCAAGACTTTATGCTTTGTTATTGATAGCATTTCAATAGTGACAGTGGACTAATTTTCATGGCTTTGAAAATTTTAAAGTCCTTTAATTCAATTAAGGTTGTGTTTGGCTTCCTTTTACAGAAACTCACCAACAGTGGCTTAACCAATGAAGTCTTAGCTTTCTCAAATTAGTAAGGGGTCCAGAAGAAAGCATTATGATCATTAAGAAAATCAGCTGGGTTTGAGCTTTCTTTTTCTGTTCCATCTTTCAGGATCTTTGATTTTCATGACTACAATATGGTTGCTCCATCTTTGGCATTATATCTGTGTTCTCAGCTGGAAGAAGGAGAAAATGCACAGGACCAATGGTCACGGCAGTTGAATCTGTCCTTTTTTTTTTTTTTTTTTTTTTTTTTTCAGTTTTGGCCAGGCTTGAACCTGTCACCCCTGGTATATGGGACTGGTGCCCTCCTCCTTGAGCCATAGGCACCACTCTAAATCTGTTCCTTTTTAATAAGGAGAAAACAGCTTTCCTGCTAGACTTCTGCTTATATCTCATTGGCCAGAATTGTCTCACATGGGTCACCTCTAGTTGAGTTTTCTGAGAAATTGAATTCTTTTGTGTTCAGGCACTTTGGTTCCCCCAGTAAAATCAGGTATCCTTTGGCAAGGAAGAAGGGAGAAAAAAGGATACTGGATACATAAGAAAGAGTTGTTTCATACCTAACCAAGAACTAGCTGGCTATGGTGACCAAATATATTTATCTGCATTCTACAGAGTATTGCAAAAGTCACCCATAAAGTCCCCATACGTAGAGAAAATGGGAAATTTTAGTTAAGACACCTTTATTTATAAAGTCTTCAATACAAAATTTTTCTTTTTTTTTCATTTTTTAAAGTTTTTTTCATTTATTTCTTTTTTTCTTTTTTTTTATTAATTGATAGCTGTATACATTAATGCAAACATCTGTCTAACAAGGGTACAAAATTTTTCAAACAGCCATGTCAAGAGACTACTTTATAAATAGTTTGTAAAACTTAGAATCAATAGTTTGCAAATAAAGCTACATTTAGGTACAATTTCTTAATGTTCCCTATGCTTGGTGACTTTATAGGTGTCTTTGGGGATACACTTAATTTTACTTCACATTGTTTAGGGGCAGCCTCAGTTAGGCCCTCCTATAATCAAGCTACCTAAAAGCATTCTGCTGTCACAATAACAAACTTTAGCTCTCAGGTCTCCTTTCCTTTCCTACAGGCCGATCAGAGCCTCAGGTGCTTCCTATGGCATTTTAATAAAGACAGAGTACAGAAGAGTGGGTCAAAAGGATGGCTTTGCACATTTGCCTTGGTCATTCTTTTCACTAATATAACCAGAGTTCCATCTCACTTTGCCATATTTGAAAGCTGAAAATCACATATTCCCATTTTCTGGGATAAATATATTTCTGCATTAAATTAGAACATTTTTTCATCCCTCAATATTTCTAAATCAGGCAAGTCTACAATACTAATATGAGGATAAATGACCTAGAATAAGAGTCTGCGAACTAGTGTCCACAGTCACATCTCCCCAGCTGCAGTTTTGAAAACATTAATACAATTTTCCTAGGACATAGTTATACTCATTCCTTTATACACCTTGGAGGGCTGCTTTCACATTACAGGAGCAGAGTTGAGTAGTTGTGACAGAGACTATATAGCTTGCAAGAAGTATTTACTGTATTTCTGCCTTTGCAGAAAAAGTTTGCTGATCCCTGATTTAAATAACAAATATATTAAATTAGCAAATATTTCTATTGTGCAAAGTTCACTTCTTCCTAAACATGTAACAAATACTTTCTCTTCCTTTTTTATCACTAAGCAGTTGCCCAGAAGCAGAAGCAAAGGACTCTGGTGCAGAAATCTTCAAAGGAGTCAATTAAAATGAGAAGCAAAGCACAGGGATTAGTTAGGAAGCCTTGAATGGGTGACACAACAGACTGAGAAGCTTTGAAGTGCTGGGACTACCAATATCAATGACTGGGATATTTTTTATATGTCCTCTTTTACAGATTAGGAATATAACTCAGCATTAAGTCATTTTTCAAGATAGTAAGATCTAAAGTCATAGCTAACAAATCAAAATAATTTTTTCCCAAAGAAAAGGAACTTAGCTTTTTCCCACAATTGCAAGCACAATTAAGTATTTCTTCTCTTGGGCTCCTAGAACATTTTGGTGAATGTTTATTTGTCTAAACATTTGTCTTTTGCCCTGGTTCATTGTGAGGGACACTGGCTGAGTGAGCTTTTTTACCTCCACTGCCCAGCAGGAAGCATGGATCATAGGGAGCACTATCTGGCCTCAAGTCATGCCAGATAGTCTATGCTAACAAAGTGGTTTGTGGTGGGAGCCTTTAGCTGAAGGCCAGCTAAGGTCAGTGATGCCACCAACCAATTATATGTGGCTGAACTGTAACAAAAACACTGGACACCAAAGCTCAGGTGAGCTTCCCTGGTTGGCAGTGTACTGTATATTACCTCATGTAGTTGCTAGAAGAAATAGGCACAACTCCACTAGGAGAGGACAATGGGAAGTTTCACCTGACATGCTCCCAGATCCTGCCCTATATGCGTCTTCTCTTGGAATCTGTTATCCTTTTGCTGTAGTAAACTGTAACCCCTGAGTATAACAACTTTTATGAGTTCCATGAGTCCTAGTGAATTATTAAAACTGCAGGTGCACTTGAAGATACCAAACCTGCAGTTGGTGTCAAAAGTGAAGGTGGTCTTGGGGACTCCCAAACTTTGTAAATAATAATAGCTGAGACTTAATAATACTTTCTACATGCAAGGGATGGAAACATGGATTGCTTCATTAAATTCTTATGCTAAATCTATGGGTTTTGTAATATTTTTATCACTGTTTCATAGATGGACAAATTGAGGATTTAAGACTAAATACCTAATTCAAAATCCAAGGGGGTGGATGTGGCCCCAAGTTCAAGGTCTCAACTCCAGAGCACATCATCCATCCGTCCACCGTGACAAGACTGTACTCTGTCCTTGGTGGTATAGGGGAGAGTAGCTACAGTCTAGGCCTCCATAAGGAGACAGGGGCCACAGCAGGATTTTCTGGGGAGCCAGTGGGTTTAGCACAAGGTATACTCTTTGATTTTTGACAACTCCATTTCTCTCTTTGCCCATAAGAGCTTCTATAATAAGGTAGTAACTCCCACCTCCCAATTAATCATAACTGTTTCATCCTTTGCAGAAATACAGTAGCCTTTTAGCAAGCTGGTTTTATTCTTATCAGATAAACATCCCCCAAGTTGAAAATAATGGTTTTCCTGTCTAGGCTGGAAAACTGGGAAACCAACAGTCACTCAGTGGGGGCTTGATGAGGACAGATGATTGTTTTCTTTTTCTTTGGTAACCTCAAGAATCAGGGAGGGAAGAGGAAACAAGAGACAAGTGAAATCCTCCAGCATGGTCCTCAGTGTAGAAGTAGTGCTGATCACTGAGCCACCTGGAGCCCTGGCCAAGAGGCCTCAAACTCTCCCCTCAATGACTGCCAGCTCAGATTTATTGCCCATAAATGACATAGACAGCAGCAGCTATATGTGTGCGGTTAGGAGACTAGATAAGTGAACCTACTTCCCATTCCCACTCTGGGAAGCCAGTGGTGTCTGACCCTAGTGTGTGAATCAAAGGCAAGTCCGTGTGGCTCAGAATCCAAATGGGTCATAGACACATGAAAATAGCCCTTCCAGAGTCAATTCCAACAGCACCTGGGTTCACAAAACAGCTACTCTACAAATATGTAGGTTGAGATACTAAGATCACCCCAGTTATTTTTTTTCTCTTTATGTCAAGCTCAATGAATCTTTATACACTCAAACTTAAAAGACAAACTGAAGACAAGAAGATACTATAACTACCATTCAGGTAGCCTAATAATTAAGACTTGGAGACCCTGAATTTTATCTTCATTTACAGATATAATTCACTCCTTGGTCAAATAGGTTTCTCCTCTATTCTCGTGCTGCAATTCAAACATTGGATGTTTAGAGTATAAACCCATGCGGCAAATCTCCAACATCAATATGCTTGAGCTGAAATTTGATCTTTGGTCTGCTTTTTCCTGAATGGATATTTTCTAGCTATTCAGGGGAAAGAAAGTAGTCTTTGATTTACTAGAATTGAACTAGTCAAAAAAAGCCCATCAGCTACCGCAGACATTGACCAAAGGAATCCATACTGGAGATGGCTCCAAGAGGATGGGAGTTCAGAAGTTCTCATCAAATTAGCTTTCTCTGGACAAGCACTTTGCCTTGAGTCATCCTTTAAAATGTTAGAACAAAAACTAGGCCAAGGCAGAAGGATTGCTTGAGGTCAGGAATTTAAGGCCAGGCTGAGGAAGAGTGAGACCCTATTTTCACACAAAAAAAAAAAAAAGAAAGAAAGAAAGAATGAATGAATGAAAGAAAAATTAGCAGGACATGGTGGCACACATCTGTAGTCCCAGCTATTTGGGAGCCTGAGGCAGGAGGATTATCGGAGCCCAGAAGTTTGAGGTTGCAGTAAGCTCTGACAATAACCCTGCAGTCTAGCCCAGGGTATGTAGCAAGACCCTGCCTCACACACACAAACAAAGTCTAAGTTATTTTGTGTCCACATAATACAATTATTCTCTTAATTCTCTTTGTTATTTACATACTTTAAAATGTTTTTACTTTTGAAAAAGTTAAAGTTCTCATTAATATTTTCGAAATATTTTAAAAATATTACCTGTAATGATCTTGCCTTAACACATCTTCTCTCCTATGACAACTCTTCTTGGTTTTGTTTTTTCCAAATTTAGACACAAATTTAGGATAACAAAATTGTTTATGATAGCTTTCACCCCTTTAGGTTTCCTAAATGAATGTGGGTAACAGAAAGATTTTCTCCTTTCCTTTACATAAAAAGGAATAGTAGGAATCATGAGACTTGTTTGCCATTCTCTAAATTTTAATTAACTCAAGACTATTATGAGAACATTTATCTTTACCTGAGTTAGGATAAATTTTTTTAAAAAACTGAAAAATTCAAAAATAAGTTCAGCATTTCTCTGTTAAATATGCATAAATAAAATGTGTTACTGTTGAGTATGTATCAATTATCATATGCTCTGCATGTTCAATAAAACATATTGATGTAGATACAGTAAGAACCTATACAGAGACTTCTGTCTCCAGGTTTCAATATGAAATGTCAGTTGGTGATTTCTGTCATACACATTTTTGGGTAAATGAAAATTCTAGAGATTTATCACTGCCCTCACTGTTCTAGGATAACTGACCACTGACGAGTTAATTTTGTGTGACACCTTAGTAGAGAATTCTACTTTTCTTCAATCTAATACTGTAGTGTAATACAATAAATTAGCAAGAGATGTTTATTCATTTCACCAGAAGATATGAACAGACTTTCTTGCCTGCCAACCAATGAGCTTCCATGTGATATTCCAGGTAATTAGAAATTTTGGAAATACCACCAGAAAAAGACTTCACCTAAACCTCATCAGAGAACTTTTCGTGTACTATTAGCAACTAACATAGCAGTAAGACTCCAAAAATACATGTTTTCCAGATGACTTAATCCATTCTCTAAAAGCTTTTAAAAATCACACTTAATAGAAACATTAATCAGAGGGTCTCTGTAGAATCATCAGAAGCAAATGGTCCTCAAGAACAGATAGCTAGTTCCAGATCCTAAGAACATGCAGATGACTACCTACAGGGGAAAGATTTGGTTCAAGACTATCCCTCTCCACAAAAACCAGAGGCCAGAACAGCCACTAGTCTTGTGCTTCTTTACACATTATGTTCTTTCTCTTCTAAGCCATCTTATTCTCCTTCATTGGTTCTGATATCAGAATTATTGCTAGATACTTCTGTCTCTCATTTATGCTAAGACTCTTATCCTTGACAATTTTCAGAGATTGGACTACTTCTTCACATACTGGCAAATTAAGCAACTCTCTGAATTAAAGAGCTAGAATATTTGGTCATTTAAGAAATATCCAAATACTGTAGTTTGTGGGATACTTGGTACATGGTTTGACCATCAATTATAATCCTTGTCTGAGTGTTTACCTGTGATAATTGCCAAATATATGAGTTCCAGTGTTAAATGCTTCACTGTCACGCTAGATGATTCAACACCTAACCATCCAAGAAAGTAACTAGAAATAATGCTTATAGTTATCAAAGCAACTACTGTTACAAATGTTCAAAGCTTTTTAATAGAGGTACTAAAACAGAGGTACAAAATGAAATCAATCATATTTCCACAAGAAATGATCTATTACCAATAAAACTAAAACAAACAAACAAAAAAAGATCATTCCAGCAGATAGGTTGTGATGGAAGCAGCAGAGATACTGAGAATTGAAACAGAAGCCGTAATTTTCAAAACTTCAAAACAGATAAACTAAATCAAACCTTGTTGTACAACAAGTATATAGGCTCAAGTTTTGTAAACAGGACCCATATGTTCTGTGATAAGACCACAAACAAGGTGATCTAATTAACAGGCCAGTGGTTGAAGATAATGTACCATTCTAGAACTTTCCTGGTCAACCCTGTTCTTTGACTAATGTTCCAAATGACTCCAGTTCCTCTGGAGCGCCTTCTCCTTTATGCACCAGGATAAGCAAATGTTGACTACAGGAGTGTCTCCAGCAGCCTTTGCTTCATAGGCTTTAAAAATCTTATGAAATTGGCATTATTACCATTACTACATTTCAGATTTTATTGAAAATTTTATCTATATCAGTCTGATAGAAATTCCTCTGATGATGGAAGTGGTCTATAATCTGCAGAGTCCTTTGCAGTAGCTCCTAGCCACATGTTACCCTTAGGTACTTGAAACACAAGTGGTCTGAATGAGAAATTAAAGACTTTGTTTAATTTTAATCCATTTAAATCTAAATAGTCACACATGACCAGAGGCTATCATGTTGTACACTGTAATCTTAGAGCATGTACCATTCCTGCCCTGCTGGTGTCCTTTACCGAAGGGGACACTTTTTTAGGGAGTGATGCATTTTCCTTTTTTACAAAGGTCTGTGATGATCTCTGAATGGATCTGGGTAGAATGATAGTCCGCTGATATAGGAGGGAAGGTAAATCCTAGCTCTGGCCTTTTAAGGAAATGGTGTTGATTATAAAGAAGTGGTATCTTCCTCATTTTCTCATAAAACTAGCTCCCGCATCACTGATCAAAGATTAACAATAACATTCTCCTATCTACTTGTCAGCCAAAGGTGTTATTATGATTCGTGTGAGACAGAGTGGAAATGCCCATGAATTCTGCCCCATCAAACTCTCATTTGTGGAAATTCCATAACAATTCTGGGTTTTTGGTGAACTTTTGTGCCCTTTTTTGTAATTTAAATATTCATACTTTTAGATGCCTTGATGGGAATTTCAAATGGACACCTAGCAGACTGTGGACCAGACGCTGCTTAGACTGGTACCATCTTACAATGGAAGTCCCAGGGTCACTCAAATATAGATCACAGTGTTTGATGATATCCAAGAATGTCTATTGCTGAGTTGAGTCATTTTAGAGCATTGTTTCTAAATCTTGGCTGCACATCAGAATCACCTGAGGATCTTTTATGTAAAAAATCCCAAGTGCCAGACCAAGTAATTCAGAATTTCTGAGGGTGGGACTTTGATATTAATATGTTCCCAGATGATTCCCAAGGCAGACAAACACAGAACGCTCATTTTTTTTTTTTTTGAGACAGAGTAACAAGCTTTCCCCCTGGAAAGAGTGCTGTGCCATAACAGCTAACAGCAACAACCAAATAACGGGCTGAAGCGATTCTCTTGCCTCAGCCTCCCAAGTAGCTGGGACTACAGGCACCCACCTAATGCCTGGCTATTTTTTGGTTGTAGTTGTTATTGTTGTTTGTTGGGCCCAGGCTGGATTTAAACCTGCCAGAGCTGGTGTATGTGGCTAGTGCCCTAGCCACTTGCAGGCACAGAGCCAGAATGCTCATTTTTAACAAGTATTTTTAACACAAAGAATGATTTCATGCTATCAGTAAAATAGAATGAAATACCTCTCAGATAAGTCAAAGAATAACAGTAGAAAAAAGCCTTACTTAGCGACTTTCTGGTGTTCTGCAGTGTTTTCAGTCTCACAGGATTTCTACAATGTCAACATTATTATTTTCATTGGCCACGTGAAAAAGCTGAGTCATTGATTAGGGTTCTGAAATTCTAAACCTTTTCTTTTGTAATACATTTTACTGCTTCCTCAAAGCCAGCTGAGCCAGTGATGAAGTCTTAAGGCCGTCAAAAGTTTCATACTCAGAGCATCTGCGACACCTCATTCAGGACTAGTCTTTGAAGAAAATGTATTCATTTTGACATATATTCTGACAGTATCACTTACTATGTATCAATTACAAAAATTAAATTTAATGTGCTATTATTTTAAGCAGTGTTTTGATTTTCCCTAATGAGTGCTAATTATTACAGGTACTCATTGAAAATCAACTGGTTATTGTGTATAAACTCCATTTTTAATTAATATACAAACTTTATCTTTGGGTACCTTAAGTTAAAAAGAAACTATAAAATTGAATGTCTGAATGTAATATACTGTATAAAATAAAGAAAATGCATGCTGGCCTTGTGGGGGGACGATCAATGAAAACAAAAGATTCAGCTGAGAATCTCACTAGATTTCTATGTACCATAATAGAGTGTGCTGCGCTGTCATGCTAAACCTTGCTCTAGGTATGACTATGAATTAAATACTTAGTGGCCACTTTGATGAAGACATAGCAAAGAGAGTGCCCATCGGGACCTTTTACGTTAAGTAAAGCTAACCACAAAGCAATTTCCCATTGTACCAGATGCAGCTAGGCCAGATATATTTAAAGGGCATTTTTAAAATTTTGCATTTGTGTGAGAAATTTGGCTGTGTCTTGCATCTTATTTTTACATGAAGATGTTTAATAGGCCCTGAAATTGCCTCCAGATTAGCCAAAATGGAGAGATTTGGGGCCTGATGAGAGGTTGCATTAGTACATCATCAATATCCTTGAATGTTTAAACAGGCACATCTACAAATGTAAAATACAGTAGTGGTCAAGAATACAGACTTTTTAGCGTCAAACTGCATGGAATCAAACCCCAGCTCTCTCAGCTGTGAGACTTTGGGACCATTACTTAAAACTCCTTATGCCTCCATCTTCTCATCTGCTAAATGGAGAAGAGAGCTGTAACAGCACCTATCTGATAGGATTGTACCGATGTTTAGGTAACTAATATGGAGTCAGACAATTAAGTTTAGGAACTTATCCTAGAAAAAGTGCTACATACCTCACTGTTGAATATCACTATGGTCACCTTCGAAGGACTCCTGTTGGGAAGCTACTCTGTAGAAAAAATGCTACATACCGCATTGCTGAATATCACTATGATCACCAGAGGCCACTTTTTATAGGATGTGAAATTAATTATCAGACCTTCATACAACCACAGCTATTCCTAAAAGAGTTCAAAATTGTTTTGAAGGTGGCATCAGTGCGTAGCTTCCCAAGGGGAGTACTTGGAAGGCGACTGTAGTGATATTCAACATTAGGATATGTAGCACTTTTTCTAGAATGAGTTCCTGAACTTAATTGTATTACTCATATACATATTACTTAGATTAGTGCCTGGTACAAAAAATAGTGCCTGCTATTATTATGCTCTAGGTTTGTACTCTGAAGAACCCCATGTAATCACTTTGCACACAGGAGTTTAGAAATAGAATGTGATCCCTAATCTGCAATATATCCTGTTGGTCATTACATCACTCAAGACTTTTTTAATTATTAAGTCGTTTTTACGTAGATCATAAATACATTTATGCCATTATAGGATTCAATGTGTTGATTATTTGTACAAATTGGAGTGCTTACATCCTACTAATCAACATAGCCTTCACCTCATTTACCCAATTACAGGATTAAGACATTTGTGTTCTACACCTGATAGATCCAACTTGTACTTGCAATATG
>CAUYQV010170882.1:0-18399 GCA_963574575.1 Galagoides demidoff | reverse complement strand
CAAGCTATCCCCCTGGGTAGAGTGCCATGGCATCACAGCTCATAGCAACCTCCAACTCCTGGGCTCAAGCGAGTCTCCTGCCTCCACCTCCCAAGTAGCTGGGACCACAGGCGCCTGCCACAACGCCCGGCCATTTTTTGGCTGCAGCCATCATTGTTGTTTGGTGGGCCTGGGCTGGGGATTCGAAGCCGCCACCTTAGGTGTACGTGGCTGGCGCCTTAGCTGATTGAGCCACAGGCGCTGAGCCAGTCAACAAATTTGTTAAGAAATTAAGTTATTTGGGGGTGATAGAAGAAAACAATGAAAGAAATAAATGTAATTATTTACTTCAAATTTACTATATAAATATGTACAATGCAAAATTTTTTCTAACAATTTGTTGAGATTATGAATACCATTAGAAATTAAAAGAGAATGCTGAATTCTGTTCAAAAATACAACAAGACATAGATGTAAATGTAAATGTAGACGTAAACATGCATAAACACATGTAGAAACCATTGTCATTGAGATAATGGGTTTCCACGAGCATATGCTGGCAGAGGAGCATATAGACACACATTACTCTCTTTACTATAGTGACTCCCCTAAAACAATTCTATAGTTACACTGCATTAAAAAAAGACAACATTTAACTCAATTTTAAATGTTTATAGCCTCTATGGAAAGTTAAAAATCAGAGAAACCAAAAATTTGAAACACTAAAAGCCTTGTAAAGTAATACTTTGGACTATATTTTGAGAGTAATAAAATATAAAACAGCATTATATCATGCAGCAACATATAAGAAGAAAGAATATGTAAACAATTCAACATAATAGAATATTATGTGCACACATAACAGTAGATACGTAGAAAAATGGTGAATAAATTTAATGACTATTTATTGACATATCAATTGGGAAAGTAGAGATTAGTTAAATGCCATGTAAGAAATTTTGAAATTGAATGTGTACTTAAATTCTTAACCCACATTCAAACATTTCAATATTCCAAAATCATTTCTAACCTTATCAAATATGTAAGCATTCAAATTAAACTGTAAAATGAAGGAAAAACTTTCCTTTAAATAAGAAGGGTTTTTTTTGGCATAAGATATACCTTCTAAATGAGCACAGGAAATGAGAATTCATAACATAAGGCATTTTCCATTGACAACACACACACAAGCCCAAAGAATAACAAAAAACAAACTACAAATACTAGCAATTCAACACAACATCAATTAGTTTACCAAGGAAAAACATTCTTCTTACAAAAAAACACAGCAAAGACAAAAAAAAAAAAAGACACATGATAAAGTTTAAATTGCTTGTCTAAGAGAGTAAAATGGTTGACATTAAGTGAGGCTAAACCTTATTTAAAATTAAATAATCAAAGTTTTCAAAAAAATTAGTCAAATTAAATCACATAGTTTGTTACAATGGTGTTGAGTGTTGTTGAATGTCTGTAGAGACTCTTGCATGCTTTTTAATACAGATACAAATTAGCAGAAGATTTTTAGAGATAAAATATGTTAATACTACCAAAATATTAAGTCATCACTCACACTAATTCTGAAATCCCTTACTTAGGTACAGTGGGGAATTATTACTTAAATGCTATTATAAACTTTCTATACTTTTTGGGTTTGTCAGCTAATACTTAATCACTTCGTAGTAATAATTAAAATGTTTCATGGCTTTTTGTAGCCTTAGACTGATAAGAAAACTACTAACTAGAAAACTTTGTTAGTTTGCATTTTAATGACTGGTTTTTCTAAGAAGGTCAATTACACGGTGTCTTATATAAAACAGACTCAGGATTTAATAATAATCAAAAGCAATTTTCTTCAATCTATGCGATGATCTCCCACAACATATCTTAATTCCTATTAAAACCTAAGACCTGCATGTTACTTATTCAAAGTTATATTAGTGCCATGTGTATAAAATTAGGTGATTATTTTTATTTACAATCAAATAATTAGAAGGTTCTAAAGCAGTGGTTCTCAACCTTCCTAATGCCGTGGCCCTTTAATATAGTTCCTGTGGGTTGCAACCCACAGTTTGAGAACTGCTGTCCTAAAGATACATATATTTAATTTCAAAGGACATTCACATTATTCCCAAAAGGCATAAATATACCCAGATAGAAAGAGCATAATGTAGTGATAAAAAGAATGAAATAGCCTTTATTTAAAATCTGGCACCATCACTTGCTAGTAATATGTGTTTAGGTCATTCATAAGTGTTAGTGTGCATCACTGTTCTCATCTATTAAACCTGGAAACCAATAGGACATGATTTAAGGCTATTGCAAAGATTAAACAGGTTAGTGTATATAAAATGTTTAAAATGGTTTCTGGACTAAACAATTGAATGAGTTATTACTACGATTACTAATTATTTTTTATTATGATTATTGTATCTTGAAGGTGATAGTGATAGCAGTTTTCTTCTAACTACACTGTCACTCCCACTTTTGACTGTGTCTATGTTCTTTCCAAAGAGTCTAGCTTAGCTTATCTTTAGACACATATAGTGAAAACACTTTGGGAGCAGACCATACTAAGTGTAAGAAGACCATTGCTACCTATTGACTTGGCTGTATTTGCAAGGATTTCTCAAGAGAAAGTGAAAAAAATCAGAAAAGCAGAGCAAAATTCAGATAAAATTAAAGTGGACCTCAGAGAAAAGAAGAAAAAGAAGTACCTGAAATGTGCCTATAATTTCTATAATTTCCACTCTGTGTTCCCAATCATGTTTTGTGCCACACACACTGGTAATTGTATAATTAAAGTTAATAGTTTCTGTAAATCTGCTCAGAGTTCATCTCTCTTGCTTGAGTTTCTCACAATTGTTTTTAACAAAATTTGTTACCTAGGGGTGAGGGGAAAATTTCCCTTTCTCCCAAACTTTGGCTGACGGATGAATTCACAACAAAGCAGATTAATAAGAGAAAGAGATTTATTTGCTGCCTACCTGGGGAGAATCACAAAGTGATTACTCAATATCCTGGTGGGGTCCCACTTTAAAGGTGTGGTGGAGATGAGGAATATGAAGTCTGCTTACAGGCAAAAAATGGTTGCCAGGGAGGATGAATTGGTACTTGGGAGAATGAATGGGTGAGGGGAAACAGACTGACTTGTAAATTAATGTAGAGATACATTGAGAGATACATGTTATACTAATATTTACAATAATTTGGACCAGGTCTGATCATATTCTTGATCTTCTTTCCTGAAATGTAGTGAGATAAGAGGGTGGGAAAGGGAAGTCGAAAGTTCTTTTTGATGGATATGTCTGGTTTATACAGTAGAAGGACTTCCGGTTTCAAAGGCCTGTTGTTCTCTAAAACCTTTTAACCCAAATACCATTTACACCAAGGAGTCAAGTTTTGGAGTGAAATTTCCTGAGCTCCTTCAGTTGACACCTTAGTTTCACTGGGCAACATAGAACTGCCTTTGAAGTGTGCCTTCTCTAAGAGTTACAGATGAGCTCTGTTCATCCAAAAATTCTGAGGAGTGCGTATTGAAAATATTGGACATTCAGATGAGACACCACAATGCCCTTACATTAGGAAAAAAGCTATAAAAACACTAGAACAATGGAAGTCCTAGGTGCATATTAAAACAAAACTAAAACATGCCTCAAAATGATCCAGGTAATCATCTCATTAATGTAACCACGCATTCATTGAATAGGCAATAATATTTTAAAGAAGAGAACAAAATCCAGACTCTCAAAGTTTAACATCAGTAATAAACAGGATATAATAAAAAATCATTAAATATGCAAAGAACAAGGGATGTGAGATTCATAATAGCAAGAAAAAAATAGATCTAAAAAATTTCCCAGATTAACTAAGATATTGGAATTAGTAATTAAAAATGTGGGACTCAATAGACATATATTAGTAATACGCTCAAGCCTATAACGAAAAAGAAAGTTATTTTTACAAAGCAGATGATAATCTCAGCAAAAGAATGTTGAATATAAAAAGGAGCCAAGTTGACATATTAGAACTAAATAATATAAATCTGAAATGAAAATCTTAACAGTCTTAGCATCATACAGGACACTGATGAAAAAGATTAGTAACCTGGGACATAGGACAATACAAATTCTATAAACTTAAACACATATAGAAAAAAGGCTGAAAAATTAAAATAAAATCTTGATATTGTTTAATTGACCTCTTGAATAATATTGAGTACTACAATCCAATTTGATTTTCAGTAGGCACAGAGAGAGAAAAATTGCATACAAAACCATTTGACGGTCATTATATCAAGTGAAATAAACCAGACACAACAAGACAATTGTCACATGTTTGCACTGATATGTACAAGTTAAAATAGTTGATCTCCTGGGGGTAGGGACTAGAAGGATATATATCAGAGGTTGGGTGAAATGAGGAGGATGAAGAGAGATCAATTATTAGGTACAAATATGCAGTTATATAGAAGAAATTAGTTGTCATGTTCAATAGCAGAGGAGGGTGACTATAGTTCGTATTGTGCATTTCAAAGAAACTAGAAGAGAGGACTTGAAAAATTCTTAACACATAGAAATGATGGTACTGTGTAAATGTGTAAAATATTATATATCAATAAAATGAAAAAATAAAGAAAAACATAAATTTTAAAAATCTTATGCTTTATTTTAAAATGCTGATTTACTTAATGTAAACCTACAGAAAACTCTATATCAGTACATACTATTGAAATTCCTAAGAAGCAGAATAATTAGAATAACTTGAAAGCAGCTATGGAAAAAAGTACCTTGCATATATGCCAATAATGAAAAGAATTTTCTACTCGCTGCTTATCAGAGACAATGCAAATTAATAACAATAGACAAGCTTTAAGCTGCTGAAAGAAAATATATTAGAATATTACATATACACATATATATAACAGAGTATCCTTCAAAAATGGAGGTGAAATTAAAATTTTAAAATATATGTAAAGGTGAGTTAATTATTCCCCAGGATACTTGTAATAGAAGAAATTTCAAAATTATTTTTCAGGCTAAACTCTAAAAATATTAGATTGAAAGAATGTTATTTGCACCAGGAACTGGCAAGCAGTTTAGGTCATATATATTCCTTTTTGTGCAATGTTTGTGTATGTGTGTATGTGGGGGGCTGTTTGTGTTTTAGATTACCATATGCAAAAGCAAAAAAAAAAAACAAAAACAAAAAAACCCCACATTTCTTAACTTCTAGGAGTTAAGAAACATAGGCTACAGACAGGCATAAATGGCCTGAAGGTTGTAGTTTGCTAAACACTAATCTATATTCGGAAATAAAGAACTTTAAAATGGAATTATAGATCATATAATTTATTCCCTTTTTTTAAAGAAGTTTAATTTTTAATTAAAATTATGGGAACACTTCTGCACTGCTGGTGGGAGTGCAAGGTAATACATCCTTTTTGGAAAGCAATATGGAGAATACTCAGGTATCTAAAAGTAGACCTGCTGTTTGATCCTGCAATTCCTCTAGTAGGTCTATATCCAAAAGACCAAAAATCACTTGGCAACAAAGATTTGCAGCAGATTATTCATTGCAGCTCAATTGATAATATCCAGGTCATGTAAGAAGCCCAAATGTCCATCGATCCATGAATGGATTAATAGATTGTGGTATATGTACACTATGGAATATTATGGAGCCTCAAAAAAGATGGAGACTTTACCTCTTTTATGTTTACATGGATGGAGTTCAAACATATGGTTCTTAGTAAAGTATCTCAAGAATGGAAGAAAAAATGTCCCATGTACTCAGTAATATTATGCAACCAATTTACAATCACTCACACTTTCATATGAAGAATAGATCACAACTGTGGCCCAAGATGAAGGAGGGAGGAGCAGGATTGGGAAGGAAAATGAAAAAGAGAGGGAGAAAGGGAGGGAAAAAAGGAAAGAGAGACAGACAGAGGAAATTTTCAAAGCAAAATAATAGTGGCTAAATTTGGATAATTTCAGTACGGCAGATTTTTATCAACAAAGGGCATCAGAAAAACATTAATAGGCATCCAGTTATGAGAAGTCATTAACTTCTAAGTCATTAGTAATGTCTGCCATGACAAGTATTAAACTGTCTGACAGGCATCTGCAAGTCAACAAGGAAAACTCAGGATCAATAGTTTTTTTTTTTTTTCATCAATTAAATCAACTACCTTATATGAGAGAAAATCACAAAGGACACTTCAGGATAAGATAAGATCTTTGGATGCATTAATAATAGCAGAAATGTAATATCTAAAGATATATGAATAACTCAAGTATCATTTATTTAAAATATTAGATCAGAAAATATCAGAGATTAAAAATTCACAGATGTAATATAATGATTTATGAACTGCTGATGGTAGAAGAGACTAGTGTTACTATTCTAGAGTGCATCTAGCTACTCACTAACTCAGAAGAAACCGCACCTTCCTTTTTCCTGTTCCCTGTATTAGAATCGAATTCTGCCAATTCAGGATAAGGTTTGCAATGTCCATTCCCAGACTGTATGTCTACACTAAATGCATATGCACTTCTTGGTCTTCCTACAGCATTTTCTAAACATTTTATTTTCACTACTGTAAACTAGACACCATGGAATTGTCTCTAGGGACTGTGTTTTCCAAAATCGAAACATGAACTCTAACCACACACCCATGCTGGAGAGGTTACAGTGTTCTATGTCTGCCCTCCTGCTAATATGTCTGTGCTTAGCCATGATCAAGGCTTATTTTCCCTTCATCTTTATGCCTCCTCTGTACACAATCAGGGGATGTATGGATCTTGCACTATCTGATGAGACAACTGAACATAATAGTGTCAGATTATAGTGCAACCATAGCTACTAACTTTTCCAGAGAGGGGTCAATGCCCCGAAGTCACTGCTGTCATACATTTTAGCTATTCCATGACAAGTGACTTTATTTGGAGACTGAGATGAAAAGCAGTCATGTGAGGATTTTCAGACAGTAACAATTTATTCTGTTATGGAAAGTATTATTTGAGATAAAGCATCTAGAAGTCAAGAGGGAAAGGAGATTTATAGACAGGAAAATCATAACAACTGCTTATTAGAGACATAATTAATATTTGACTAGTGTGATCTGGTGCTAAATGTTAGGGAGTAATATTTTCAGAGTTAAAACAAGTTTTGGATCAGTATCTTCCTCTTTATATAAAAACCTAAGAAATTTCTGTATTAGGTGGTTCCTGGAGTGATAATTTTGAAAGAATATCTTCTAAGAAAAGAGTTGAAGAAAACAAAGGGAAGAAAATCATTATGGAAATACTGACTATCTCTGAGGGGTTAAAAACTTGAGTAGGAGAATAAAATCTATAAAATACTTAAGCTGTGGCAGGTATACAAAAACATATACTGTTGTTTTGAAATTTATTGAGAGCTTCCTGGGTTTGTTACTCTATTTCTTATGACACTAACAGTTTCATGAACAATGTAGATGTGGACATAAATAGATACAAAAATTTCAGTAATCTAGTGATAGATGAATCTAGTGATATCATTTATTGATAGGCAATAACTGACCTACTCTTCATTTTAGGGACACTGGATTAGTGCTAAATAAATAGTTTTCAATTTTATTTCAAAAATATGGGTTAACCTAAGATGATAGAAGCAAGAAATGAGTGGGATTGTTTTAAATTCAATGCAATTGATTAAGAGAAAGGATGTGGTGGTAGAGGAGAGGTTTTAATGTAATGAACAGAGACTGTTGCCATCTTGAAATTTCAAAGGAGATAATATCTAGCTCATGTGTGAGTGAGTACTTAACTATGGAGTTGGGGAGCGATTCCTTCTGTCTGAGAATGAGGGTAGTAAGGATGAGTGTATATTTAATAGTGTTTACTGATAGAATAGGGATTTGTTTTACCATTTTTAACAACTTTTTCAATTTTGAATAAAGATAAAATAAAATGAAGGTTAATTAAATCTACTAAGAGCTACCATGTAAGTGTTCACTATTTTCTTGATACTTCTTAAAATTTATATTAATATGTTCTTTTTATAGGTGTCACTTAATGAGTAGTCATTACTATTATCTTCATCAGACTAAGACGCCAAGAAACTGGCACGTTCAGTTATTTCAGGAAGGTGGATACCTAACATTTACCAAGTGGCATAACCAGGATTTCTACCAAGGAAAAGTTAGATGAATATTGTTTCTAGTAATAGCAGCTAATGCTTATTAAGTGCTTACTATGTGCCAGGAGGCAGACTAAGCATTTTGTATACATTACACCACATAATCTTCACAATAACACAATGAAAATAAAGCATATTTTGAGAGTTAGGAAAACTGCTCCCCTCTCATATATATATATATATATATATATATATATATATATATTTTGAGATAGAATCTCACTTTGTGACCCCCTTAGAGTGCTGTAGCATGATAGCTCACAGCAGTGTCAGACTCTGGCTCAAACAAGTCTCTTTCCTCAGCCTCCTGAGTAGGTGAGACTACAGGCACCTACCACAATGCCCTGCTATTTTTAGAAGTAAGGGTCTCGTTCTAGCTCAGGCTGGTGTCGAACTTGCAAGCTCAGGTGATTTACCCACCTTGGCCTCCCAGAGTGCTGGGATTAAAGGTGTGAACCACCGCTCCCAGTTGAAATATATTTTAAGTGTCACTAATAGCTCTAAATATATGTTTTTCCAAGTAGCATTCAAGAGCCCATGTTCAGAAGCAAAAACATTGGAAACAATGTTGGTGAATTGCAAATTAAAGGAGAAAGAAAATGGAATAATAGAATAAAGCATTTGACTATGCTGATGAATGAAAATGTGAAGTGATATTTTACAAAGTTTACATTTACTAAAGTGAAGAGGTTTATGCTGGCTGTGAAGAGGATTGGAGAAGAATAGGAGACTGAACCCATGATGCTGTTTAAGTTTTCAGGGGAGAAGCCACTGTAGATGATGATAATTGTGTGTGTGTGATCATGCATCATGTAGTGGAATAGATCACTCCACAAAGGGGAGTGGGACTACCGAGTTCTAGTATGGTAGAAAGGGCTCATTCATACACATATCAAAGCTATCTATGGAATTTAACAATAAACCAAGTGGAATTGTAAAATATAAGCCCTACTGGAAAGTCTTCGATAAATATACATTTGAAATCTTATTAGTTTTATACACCAAAATGACAATAATCATTATCAAAGATACCAATTTTAAACAGTTGGTATGAAATGTGGTGAGATGAAAAGAGCAGTGCAAGGAATGAGGTTCATGGACACACTCCTGATCAGGGCAATTAGAGAAAATGACATAGATGAGAAAAGTAAATAAATTACTATTATTGCCTCAGTTTTCTATTAAGATGGGAGAAAGAGTGGGCTCTAATTTGGGCAATGAAGCTGAAGCTGCAGATAGGAGTTCACTTTTTCTTTTTTATTGGTGAGAAAAAAAATGGTATTGATTATTTTTCACATTATCATCCAGTATTTTTTTCTGAAGCACTAGAACAAATGTAAGGGGATGAAACAATGTATTTGCTACACACAAATTGCTGTTCTTCACTATTTCAAAATATTTGAATTATTCTTTGAATGGAAGCAAAATTTGGAAGAACAACCTCTGGTAAGAATTAGGAAGAAAAGGTGTTTTGAACTTACATCTGTCACTAAAAAAAAGGTATTCATGGATTTCTCTTTTCCATTTCTAATAATAATTCCCTTTGCAAACAGTTGCGAATATATATACAGGGTAGTTAAGAGGTAAGTTTATACCTACATATATATTATGATGCTTTTCTTTTTTTTTGAGACAGAGCCTCAAGCTGTTCCCCTGGATAGAGTGCGATGGCATCACAGCTCACACAACCTCCAACTCCTGGGCTCAAGCGAGTCTCCTGCCTCAGCCTCCCAAGTAGCTAGGACCACAGGCACCCTCCACAATGCCCGGCTATTTTTTTGGTTGCAGCCATCATTGTAGTTTTGGCGGGCCCAAGCTGGATTCGAACCCGCCATCTTAGGTGTATGTGGCTGGGGCCTTAGCCACTTGAGCCACAGGCGCCGAGCCTATGATGCTTTTTTAAAAGGAAGCTTAGCATAAATGAGGATTAAGACAACATTATATCTCTGATTAGAAAGGAAGATGAGTGAGTTTGGTGAAGGAGGGAGTTAAGGCTGCATAGACCCAGCACTTTCCCATTTGACGCTGTAAAGATAAGATCCTGTCATGACTCCAGGCAATATTTACATCATGACAATGTGATATTATCAAGCATTAAGATTGTCTCAGTTAAGATCAAAGTATCTGGCCGTTGAATTATCCTACTATATCAAGAGGCAAGCAAAATGTTTGGTACACAAAGCTGTTTAATACAGAGTCTTTTTATTTCATGTTATATGTAATGATAGAATACTTAGATGATGCCAATTAATATCTCCCCCAAATAAAAAAAAACTCAAGAAACACTTGAAAATCAATTTTAAAAATGTGTAACCATCAGTAGAAAACAAAAGAGTAAAAACAACCAATTTTCAAGAGAAAAACTAGGAGAAGGACTGTTCAATATATGAATATTCAAACTCTACCTTAATGAGGAAATTACAAAATAAAACAACACTAAAACACCCTTTAAGCCTCCATATTACATCAGAAACATACAGAAAGAAAAAAAAGATGCTAGGAACATAAAATATACTGTCATTTATACACAGCTCCCATACAAGTGTAACTGAAAGATCAACTAACAAGGAAGATTAAAAGAGAAATAGATTTATTTACTGTGAATATGGGAGGGATCACTGAGGAACTGCACATATCCTAATCATGTCCATAAATTTATAGGTCCTTATTTTAGAGTGGAGGGGAAGAAGAGAAATGTAAGTAATTTAATGTAAGGGTAATTAATCGTTAGTAAGGAGGATAAATATATACTTGGGAGAATGAATAGATAAAATGAAGCAGATTGACTTGGCAGAAATTCTTTCTGAAAATGAAATTAACCTAAGAGACAGATATTACATTTGAAATGACTTGGGCCAGGTCTGGTTGCATCCTTGATCTTCTTTCCTGCAGTATATTAAGATAACCAGGTTAGGAGGAAAGGCAATTGTTCTTTTTGATGGGTACCTGAGGTTTTACTCAGCTCTCACAGGGTCTTCAATTAAAAATACTCGTACCAAGGAATCATAATTCTTGGTGAAATTTCCTGAGTTCCTTTAGAAAATAGGTATGTTTAGTTATAGCAGAGAGAAAAAATTTGACTGATTGCCTCTGCATAAGAACTTGTAAGTGCATGTGAGCACATGTTAATTTAGGGAGAAGGAACATAAAGTTATTGGCTGTAAGAAAATTGTATCTCAGAAAAATTGTACAAAGGAAAATAAAGAATAGAGATTATGAAATATCCTATGCAACTTGACACTTTCAGATGTATTCAATCGTCTCCTGAAGACTAAGTGAGAATTCAGTGATAGTCATTCTGGAACTAGAGCTTACAATGTGCTTCTCTTAATTTTCAGATGCCTTGCACACTGACTTGGTTTGGTCTTTTTAGTGTTCTTACAGATTTCTCCAGTGAACTACAACATAGAACCTCGATAGTTGACCGCTTCCTTTCATTGAACCCCTCCTTAAGTCGACCTAAGTTTTGTTCCCCTTTACCACCTATATGTTTCAGTATAAAAGTCCAGTTCCTTATGTTAACCACCTCTGTTTGTGGACCACTTTCTTACACTCCCTTGGGTGGTCAGCTACTGAGGTCCCACTATATTTGATTGACATCTCAGGAATCTCATTTGACTGTGCACCTGGGACAGCCTCTTATAACTGTGGTCTCTAGAGGAGAAACACTTGAATGTTAAGCACGTATCCACTCCCATGAGTCTGCAATATTAACTTGGCTATTCCACAGGGACTAGCTATAGCTACTACTTTGTGTTTATTCCTGGCCCAGTCCCCTTTTTGCTTTGACACTATGTGCCCAAAGGTCCCATCAGCTTTCTAGACCTGAGATGCCTCCTGAGCTTGGAATCGCCCATTACAAAGCTCCGTAAATACCAACTTGACATAGACACTCAAGCGCTTCACTGACAGTCATATTTTACGATGATTCCCACATATGCTTTTTGGCTGAAATGCTGCAGTTGAAAATAATCATTTAAAAATTTGCAGAGAGTAAGCAGTTATATTTTATTGTCAACTGTAATACATAATGGATTGTAAGATATTATTATAAATTTGGTGGAAATAAATTGGAAAAGAAGATTTGAAAACATGTAAATAATTTTACACCTGAATAACATAATTTGGTAGTGGTGAAGAGGGACCAAATAATCCTGGAGAATAGATACCCATGTGTATGTGTATATATATTCAATAGCACACTTTTAATGAAAAGAGATTATGAATTTCTACTAAATGTTTATTACTAGTTATGCCATTCCTGCTAGAAACAATTTTGAAAGTACAAATTCTAAGAAGGCAGCTGGAGAGATCAAAGGGTAAACAAGAGTTATAAATACCCAGACAATCTTTGAAGGGTCCAATGTTTCACTAACAATATTATAAATCTGTGAAATTCTTAAAGGACTGTAGAAGAAACATCAGATATTCTCTGCCATTTATTATGAGTTTCCTGGAATTCAGTTATGAAGGAGAATGACATGACAACGAACAAATGCAAAGAATATGGCAAGAGCTCCACGGTAAGTAAGAGACTGAATGAGCGCTTGACTGAAGTGTTAGAGTTGAACAGAGAGAAGAGGCAAGGGTGGATCTGAGATTTCTAACTTTAATGGGTGAGTGGATGATTCTTTTTGCCATCAAATAAACTTACTAAAATTGGTTTGATGATTCTTACACATTGTTGTTATGATATACTAATATAAGTTTGTAGTGCATTCAAAGAACACACTATTGCAGGTACTACAGTGTTCTGATATAGTCATACCCTATGAAGTGGCAGTTTCAGGCAAAGGGTTTTGCTAACTGACCCAGAAACAAACAAAATTTCAAAACCCAGCCTGTCAGGAGGAATGAGTTATTTACTTGGTTCAGAAACAGATGGAGTAATAGTGCCAATGGGAGGTTCTAGAGGTCTGGGAAGATATTCCAAACGTTCTGGTGAACTACCTACTGACCTTACAGAAATAGATAGATGTCTCCAAACCAATGCTGAGAGAAGATGAAGATGACTTTTTAGGAAGGAGGGGTGACCATATATGCAGATCATAACTTCAGTGTGATCTCTGAAAATTTCTCAGTATTTCCCTTCTGGGATGCTGACTGGAGCTTCTCTTATGCATGTGGAAATCACTTCACTTCTCTTAGTATAATTAGATATTTTTCCATCTTATAAGCTAATGTATTAGAAACAAGAAGAGAATTGTTTTAAAGCATTTACATCCATTTATCAGTGTTATTACGCCTGTTTGTAAACCTAAGCAATGTGTGTTGGTTTATCTATATATATAGCTCCAAGTGGGCTCAGCTCCTTTTAAAAATGAAAACTCTATGCTTAATCATGCCCCATCATTTTCCATCAGCCTCTTATATATTTGCTTCCTCCAGAAACAATTATATGAATGGTTACCCAAGGATAACTTAGTTATTCAAGTTTCCAAATGTAAAGCACTCATTTAAGATTTGCAAAGAGATAAGCTTAGTAAATATTTAAAAATGTTTGAACCTTGAAATTTCCCTATTTGTTGATTTTGTATTAAATTTGGGGTTATAATATTCCTCTGTTATGTGGTAATCTCCACATCCCTAGTTTTGTATCTTTCGGTGAAAGTTTAACCTCTGAATTTTTCTGAAATATTTTATGACTCATAGACTTTTTTTCTAATTTACTGCGAAGAAACAATCACAGCAGCTATCCTGTTGCTGAGATCCCAAAGAAAGAATCCTAGTTCCTTTGGTCTTTGTCCTAATTATGCAGATAAATGTAGGAGTCAGAGGCAGGGCTGAGTCTACACATGAGTTACAAGAAACAGGTTGGATTTAATAACAAGTAATGTGATTAGATGTATAATAGTTATTTTAAATTACTTGAAAGCACAAAGAAATACCATCTTCCATTGTTTTTATACAGTGGTACTACTCTGTCCATCTTCAAATATTCTTAAAGAGTTATTTTAAAATCAGTATAAATTTACCTATGATTGATGATAAAATATTTTATTGTCTTTAATTTTGATAAGCTTATTCTTATAGCTCAGCATTTTTAGATCTTATTCTGAATTCCTGATTAAGTTGCTTTGCCAAGATTAACAGTATTATTAACAAATAATTGCATATTGAAATACTTCTTATTTGTTAGGCATGTGTTTGCATCTCCAAATTTTATCCCAATTTCCTTGAGAAAAATTTCTCTTTAATCAAGAAAGTTAATATCATAGATACTGACTTTGGCACAATGAGTTATTTTTTTGCTAACTGTTCCTTTTACAGAGAATGTTGTAGAATAAGTCAATAAAATAGCAAAACTCAGAAAATAAAATTATACTTGTCTTTTACAGAAAAGTATGCTGGAGTACAGAATGATGAAGTGGGTTGTTGAATGATTTATGAAGATGTAGGAAAAGAATCAGATTTTCAGCTAGCCTTTAATACCATGTACCTAGATCCCCAGTAAGGAGGATTATGGAAAAGTCACTTTGTGATCCTGCTTTTCCTGGTTACTTCATGCTAAACATGCAACGTCTCAAGTTTTAACATGGGAGTCAATGCAACATCTTATATCTCATCTTTCTTCCTGGTTGGTATTCCCAGTTTGGAATATTTTCACTGCTGGATTGGCATCCCTGTCTGCCTCCTGTTTGCTCTGACCTTGATTGGGAACACCATAATCATTGTCACTGTCAAGCTAGAGCCAAGCCTGCACCAGCCTATGTATTTCTTCCTCTGCATGCTAGCAATGAATGACATGGCTCTTGCCTCTTCCACAGCACCCAAGATGCTTGGCATCTTCTGGTTTGATGCACATTGGATTGAATTTAATGCTTGCCTAGCACAATTGTATTTCATCCACACATTTTGCATTATTGAGTCTGCACTCCTAGTTGCCATGGCTTTTGACCGCTATGTAGCTATTTGCATCCCACTGCATCATACAACCATCCTGACAACACCAATGGTCATTAAAATGTTTTTAGTTGGTGCAGTCCGAGCTATCCTTATGGTTTTGCCCTGTCCTGTTCTCATTAAGAGGCTACCATATTATACCAAATACGTCATCAATCATGCCTACTGTGAGCATATGGCTGTGGTGAAGTTGGCCAGTGCCAACACCTTCATTAACAGAGTTTATGGAATCTGTGTGGCTCTTTCAGTGATGATATTGGACCTAGGACTCATAGCCACATCCTACATCAAAATCCTCCAGGCTGTCTTCCGGCTCTCTTCCCAGAATGCCCGCTCTAAGGCACTGAGCACCTGTGCTGCCCATGTCTGCACTATTCTTGTCTCCTACACACCTGCACTGTTTAGCTTCCTAACTCACCGCATTGGCAAGAAGGTACCCCCAAGCGTCCACATAATTTTTGCAAGTTTGTACCTTCTAGTGCCCCCCACGGTCAATCCCCTGGTGTATGGTGTCAAGACCAAGCAGATTCGTGACCGAGTGGTGAGTCTCTTTCTCTCACATAAGAAAATTTCTGAATAGTAAAATATTTAAATTCAAAAATGCAGATTCATTTTGTTAGAATGTGGGAGAATTCATGATACCAAGGTATGTTAACAATAACAAGATCTTGCTCCCAAAATTTTATTTCTTAATATAGCAATCTTTTGTAGTGTAATATTTGATGTTGTGATTTTTCTCTCTCTCTTTTTTACATATTCTCTTTCTTTTACAGAATGCCTTTTGGGGAGAGTCTTTGATAAATATTAGCAAATATTGTTATTATTTTTTATTATATGTTCAATGTTATCTAGAATATGCTATTATATTCAAAAATGTAAATGATTAGGTCAATTATTGAAACAATTTGAATCTTCTCAATGTATTTGGCTCTGAAATTTATAATTATTTTTCCCAATTCCAAATCTGCACATCCTGATGGAAAAGTATGGTGTAAAAGTAATTATTTCCATGATACCTTGTACTGAAAATAGAGCTAACAATAATGGCATAACACTCAATTGATGATTACTGTATGTTTGCCTCTTTATTAAGCCTTTTACATGTATCCACTTGCTTGGTCCACAAAACTATACCATGAGATTGGTGTTATTACCGTTCTCTTTGTACAAATTAGAAAATTTAGGCACACAGAGTTGATGATAATTGTACAAAGAAACTCACCTAAAATGTAAAAATGCAGAATTTGAACCCTAAAAGCTAGGTTAAGAATGCATGGTGTTAATTGCTACTCAATATCATTTCCTATACAGAAATGATGAACTTTTTATTTATTGTATGAACAAGAAGCTAATTCCTCTTGAAGTTTTATATATTATTCCTCTCTGTCTACTGTTCTTATTCTAGACGTTGGGGTAAATTTCCTAGACCTCCTCAATCCAGTACTTCATAAATTCTATTACAGTATTTTGGCAAACCCCAAACAAGGATTGTTGCTTCTGTTTTATTAAGATCCAATCAGGCCGGTCTGGTAACATATAAACTATGCTTTCAAAACCAAAGCAAAACTTGAGGCGTTTGATACTTCTACTGTTCTGCATGTAGTTTCCTTTTCTTTAGCTTCAGGAAATAAAAAATTTGGAGCACCTTCATGAAGGACTAAAACATAAAACAATCCATTAGGTAAGAACCTTAATTTTAATTTAGATGGAAACAGAAAGTGTCTTTAAACATTTCTGTACATACTCTATTTAAAATGTGTTTTTCCTTGTAGATCACTTTCATGGAATGAGGGGTCTTGAGCTGGAAATTGTTGGTTTTTGTTCAATGTTTTTATATACTTTTAAAATATTTGATCAACATTTTTGTATTCTGAAATGAATTAATTTATTAAAATTTAGATTTTTGTATTTGTTTCCTACAGCTTTATTCTTATTTGTTGAGTCATTGAATATGTTTTATTAACTTTTATATGTAATTACACAGCAAATAGCTGTGATCTTTCTTTTTATACAATAATCATACATTTCTATCCATTTATTCAATGAGTGTATATTGAATGCTTGTATCCAATACTTAAGAACTAGGATTCTGAAGAGAGAAAAGTCAAGTTCAAATACTTCTTAGGCAACTAATAGTTGAATAAAATTTATTTTTAACTTTATATATTATTAGTTTTATTGTCTGTCAAATGAAAAAAAATTATTTATGTGCTTTATGAGGTCAAGGTAAGGATTAAATGATGCAGTGGATGGGACAGAACTATCACAATAGTCAATAATAACTTTCTTTTCCTTCCTTCCTTCGTTCCTTCATTCCTTCATTCCTTTCTTTCTTCCTTTCTTTGTCTCATTTTTGTCACTTTCAATAAACTGCTGTGGCATTGTAGCTCATAGCAACCTCAAACTACTGGGCACAAGTGATCTGCTTGCCTCAGCCTCCCAGGTAGCTGGTAATATAGGCAACCATCACAATGCCCAGCTAGTTTTCCTATTTTTAGTAGAAATGAGATGTTGCTCTTGCTCATGCTGTCTTGAACTGCTGAGCTCAAGCAGTGCACCCATCTCAACCTCCTTACATACTGGGGCTAGTGATATAATAGAAATTAAAATAAAGATCAATAATCAAAGGTATTTTTCCAGATGCATAAAGATAGCTAGAAACTAAATATCTCTTTGTCTTTTTTTTTTAATTAAATGATAACTATGTACATTAATGGAATTCTGGAGTACAGTGTGGTGTTTTCATAAACAATTTGAAATATTTTCATCAAAATAGTTAACATAGCCTTCATGTTATTTTCTTAGTTATTTTGTTAAGACGTTCGTATTCTACTCTTAGAAATATTCACTTGTACCCTTGTAAGATAAACTATAGAAGTGATCCCTCCAACCATCCACCCATTCCCCTCACCCCTCTCCCTCCCCCCACCCTATATTATTAGGCTGTTATTAAGGTATAGATTTCATATGAAAATTATAAATTAATTTCATAATAGGGCTATGTACATTGGATACTTTTTCTTCCATTCTTGTGATACTTTGCTAAGAAGGACACTTTCCAGCTCCATCCATATGAACCTGAAGGATGTAAAGTCTTCATCTTTCTTTATGGCTGCATAGTATTCCATGGTGTAAATAAACCACAGTTTGTTGATCCATTCATGGATCGATGGGCACTTGGGTTTCTTCCATGATCTGGCAATTATGAATTGGGCTGCAATAAACATTCTGATACAAATATTTTTGTTGTAATGTGATTTTTTATCTTCTGGGTATATACCTAATAAAGGAATTGCAGGATCAAATGGCAGATCTATTTTTAGTTCTCTAAGTGTT